>JAAAKG020069331.1:0-17401 GCA_010014905.2 Druon quercuslanigerum
TTGTAAATGACAAATTTTGTACAGCGAATAAATCTTTTGTAGATTTGAAGCTTGATAATAAAAAAAAAAAAAAAAAAAAAAACCCTACCTCTTTCCCAGGTCCCGTGGAGGTGGGAAGGCAACCCTGTGACTGGTCACAGAAATAATCTTGGTTAAACCTCTACCCCGTTTCAGGTTCCGTGAGGGCGGGAAGGCACCCCTGTGACTGATTACCCAAATAATGTTGGTCAAACGCCTACCCCTTTTTCAGGTCCCATAGAAAGCGGAAGGCACCCCTGTGACTGGTCACAGAATTAATGTTGTTCAAACCCCTACCCCTTTTTCATGTCCCATAGGGGGCGGGAAGGCACCCCTGTGACTGGTTACTGAAATAATGTTGGTCAAACATCTACCGCTTTCCCAGGTCCCGTGGGGGCTGGAAGACACCCGTGACTGGTCACAGAAATAATGTTGGTCAAACCGCTGCCTCTTTCCCAGGTCCCGTGGAGGTGGGAAGGCAACCCTGTGACTGGTTACAGAAATAATGTTGGTTAAACCCCTACCCGGTTTCAGGTCCCGTGAGGGCGGGAAGGCACCCCTGTGACTGGTCACAGAAATAATGTTGTTCAAACCCCTACCCCTTTTCCAGGTCCCGTGGGAGTGGGAACGCACCCCTGTGACTGGTCACAGAAATAATTTTGTTTAAACCCCTACTTCTTTTCTATTTTTTTTTATTATAATCAATGCATTAATGCTTTTCGCGAAAACTATGACTCGCAGATAAAAATGTTTGAAACAAAAAATGTGTCACTTAAAGAGCTACACAATTAAAAAAAAATATATTTAGCGATATTGTGCGTAATGGCTTAGATGAACGCAAAAAGCCATGATTTTAATGTTTTTTTATCGATTATCACTAATGGGCGGGAAAATGATCAGTCTTAAAAAAAATATATGTTACAAAAAATATGGATTTTCATGAGATTTATAACTTTTGACTTTTGTTTGAAAGAATTTGCAAAATTTTGCATATTGGCTCAGATAATTCAGCTATTTGGAACTTTATCCCAAAATTTTTAATGCATAGGATATAAATACCATGGTGACAAATAATATAAACATTGTATAAAATTTAAAGCAGATTAGTAATGACCTTCGGAGGTAATGAGAGCGTTTTGTTGTCGGTGTCCTTCAGTAAGGCGTAAAGACGAAAAATTTCGACTTAAGACCAAAAATAAAGTCCGGATCGCGGCCAGGGGTAAGACTTACAAAAAAGTCTTGGCTATATCTTGGCTATGCCGTGGAGGAAGACTTAGCCAAGACGAATTATTTTTACTCGGATAGATATTAAAGTATAAGATAGTACTACTAAATGTACAAATATTAACATGTAAGATTTACTTAAATATATTTTTATTTGAGACTGAAATATCCAAGATCTTAAAATCGTACAGGAAAACACGCCCGACCTGTTTTGGCCGCTTGCTGAAGCTGATTGTCAGTGTCGTTCGCTGCTATTTCATATTCTATGTAAACTTGTGGAAAAATTATAATACCTTATATTTTGTTTCCAAATATTGATACTAATGCTGTAAATTATTTCTATAGAGTAAAATGGTTGTCAAAACTCCTATTTCTTCATTAAAAAATTATTCGAAGTGAGAAAGCTCAACTTTGCATCTACTTTATGTCTCCAGAAACTAATGTTTAACATATTGATGAGTATCCTATAGTTAAACATTAAGTATTTTAACCTAAAAAATCTATTTGTTAGGTTAAACATTCATTTTTCTCCGTATAAAATGCATATACACGACAATATTCGTAACTCTATTTCTTCCTAATGCAAACTCAGGTACCACGCTTGTTGCGTTCCACAGTTTAAATTAGTTTGATGTCTATACCATAGAGTCTCTGGAACTTGCGTATCTACTTTTCGGACATTATTTTATACAGTCAGATTTTTTAATAAGGTGAAATAGTCTGGTCAAACAAAAAATGTGCTTCTGTTCTTAATCCAAATAATTTAATTCTGTTCTGTGCAATCAAACCCACAAGGATAACGAAACATGGTTTCGTTAATCCGTCCTATCACTCTTGCGCTATACTTCTTGACCAACAAAACATTAGCCTACAAACCTTAGGACTACAAAATGTAGACACAGCACCAAACATGTTCAAACCCTAGATCTACATATCCTCTCTCTCTCTAGTATAAGATGTGTAAGAAAGTGAAGATGAAAGGGTGTTAGAGATAACGTTAGGGGAAAGAGATTTGTGCTTCTAGGATTTTTACACCTACAGGGTTTTGTGTAGAGATTTTACATATGTAGGTTTACGGCTTGTAAGGGCGAGAAGGAAAGAGATCATCGATTGGGGGTAAGTAAAAAGGTAGGGTGAGATTTATTGAAAAATAGGTAGCCCCATATACTATATATAGATATCTCCTACATATGTAATATATGTATAGAGTGTGTTTCGCAGGGCCTTAAGGATATCTAAGAACTAGACGAAGAGAGAGTAGTAGGAAAGGGTGAAGGCAGGGAGTGAAAGAATTTGTTGCTCTAGGATTCCATTCACGTACATCCATCGTTTTTTGCTAGAGTATGTAGTTTTAAAACTTGTAGGTTTATTATTTTTAGGGATAAAAGAAGTATAGTGGAAAACAGATGGTATAAAGGTTGAAGGGATAGAAGGGAAGTTGAGAGAAACGTAGATCTAGGATAGCAACATCTATGGCACGTGTATCTTGAGTTTGTAGTTCTAATGTTTTTAGATTTATCGTTTGTGGAGATCAAAGAAATATAAAGTAAGAGTGATTTAGTAAGGAAAGGGAGGGTGAGAATGAAAGGGGAAAGAGGATATGTAGATCTAGGAGTTGAACATCTTTGGTACTTTTGCGTAGAGTTTGTAGTTCTAAAATTTGTAGATTTACGGTTCGTGGGTCAAAGAAGTATAGATAAAAAGAGGTGGGGTGGAAAATGGAGGGAGGAGAATGGAGGGGGATAGAGGATATGTAGATCTGTGATTTAAACATGTATGATACTTGTGCCTAGAGTTTGTAGTTCTAAGGTTTGTAGGTTTATGGTTTGTGGGTGAAATAAGTATAGCGTAAGAGTAATATGGTGGGGAAGGGGGTGGGGAGTGAGGTCACGTTGATTTAAAATTTAAAAATCTATGGAATTTATATATAAGGTTTGTAGATGTAGGATTTGAATATTTGTGGCTTATGGGGGTCTAAGAAGTATACAGGAAGAAAATTGGGTTAAAAGAGGAGGAGAATGAAGGGAAGGGGATTTTTAGTGGGGTTAGAATTTGTGGAAATAGTATTTTCATGTGCAGAGTTTGCGCAAGTAGGGTTCGCAGATCTACGATTTGTGGAAATTAAAGGGGTAAAGCGAGGAGAGTTAAGAAGATGTGTGAAAAGAAAGGGAGTTGAAATTTCTGGGTCATGCGGGTTGTAGGTTTGGGGTTTGTGGGTGTATTGGTCTGTGATTATGTTGTTTGTTGACATTTTAATTTCGAGAATGAGAATTTTGTGGATTTGGACTGTATCAGGTTTTTGCAAATAGAAAAATCGATTTCCTACCATTTTTTTGCAATTGATGGAAAATTCTGACGTGCTGGAGATAAATGCTCGACGGATTCGGATTAAGCGGTCAGAAATACATATAGTATACTTAAGTTGGTTTTGGTTAATTTTTGTTTCGATTTGTGGTCCTGTGTTATTTAGCATCGGAACTTCAAAAGGACTAAAATTCGAGAAATGCTATAGAGGCGTCTTTGCAACCACGCCTTTAAAAAATTAAAGTTTCTCTACAACGGATTTCGGCCATCAACACCTTTTCGTGAATGTGACTACACAAATTAGAATCTATTGTGAGAAATTAAAAGTGTGAAAAAATGTAATCACCAAGATTTACATGGATCACCTAGATTCACATGAATCATCTAGATTCAAATATATTGTGCACATGTGTTAGTGAATGCACCAGCACTTAACAAAGAAACGAGTTGCGACGCCCGTGAAACTTCGCTACACAGATAGCTTTCCGCCAAGGAAGTTAGAGAATAGCTGCTTAACCTTTTTGCTCATTCCGGCTAGCTATCATGGATAAAAATTGAGGAACAAACCAATCAAGGATTACCCAGCCAATTGCATTCTAGGCGTGAGACCCACAATGAAGGCAATCGTCATGAGTATCAGCTCCGAATACAAGCGGTAAAGATTAAGAGAAACTTCCTATTGGGTTAATGAGGGACAACTTAACCCACCAAAATATAACCTCTTCAAGTCAGAGTCGCCTATCAACGTCGTCGCCAATCAATGGATTATTCATTTCTAACAAGCATCATTTTAATTTAAGTAATAACAATTAAAATTGGACTGCTTTAACAAAACGTCGCTATCAACCGAATTGACGAAAAGCTTGGTGGTTTGAAGAATACATTCACAGTTTTTAGAAACTATATAACTAATCTTAAAAGCCAATTTTTACGATGAAGATTTCGAGTTCGAGGATCTAATTTAGTGTACAAGAACAATTTGACGAGCTAACCGATGATCCTAAGGAAACAATAGGGTAGAGATCTGGAATCCAGGATAATTTCTGTAAACGCGCCATTTGATTAAGAAGTAGCCGCCAATTCGGCAGGACAACAAGTCTACCAACAAGCAGATTTGACTGCTAATAATCAAACTTTATTAATAAAAGCTTTCGGCTCACAATTCCCGTAAATTGAACTACTAAAATTTAATAAGGAATTGTCAGAATAGCTAGGCTTTAGAGATATGTTCGAAACGATGATTCATAATTACCAAGAAATAAGTCAAATAGAGAAATTTTACTATGCAAACGCGACTTTAAAAGACAGTGCTGCTCAGGTAATCGAGTCTTTGGAGTTTTTGGCCATAACATACGAGGTGGCCTGGGACGCCTCATTCAGTTGCTATTATAATAACAGACTTTTAGTTCAGAATCATATAAAAACCATCTTTAACAATGATCAGATAACAAGTGAATCCTCAATCCTATTTAGAAAGATGTAAGACAATTTAAACAAGCACATTAGAGCATTAGCAACTCCAGGTCAATCTACAGATAATTGGGATTTACTTTTAATTTATTTACTTGCTTCTAAATTAAATACTAACAATGCTAGGGCATGGAAAAAAGAACGTGTAACGAAATTCCAAGTCTTAATGACTTTAAAAACATTCAAAAGGCGCGAACAAATTGATTGGTAATCCTCAAAAAAGATTCAAAATCAAAGTTTGAAAACAAGGGTCATTCTCAAACTAGAAAACCTTTTTTAGCTCAAAAAATCAGTAGCGCTTTTGGCAAACAGGATCATCATACACAACATTGTCCTACTTTCCTATCCCTAACTACACAAAAAAGAGCTGAAAAGGCTAATAGTCGCAAAATTTGACTAAATTGTCTAAAATCTGGACGTTTTCAATAAGCGTGCAGATCAAGTGGTTGGAAACATGGCAATGGTAAGAATGACACTCTACTACACTTTGAGATAAGCAGTAAATCTATTTCAGCTACAACTACTGAGCCGACAGAAAAGCTCATATGTTCCACTAGCACAATCATCACGAATCCTGACGATGGAGTTGTCTCTACAGCTTCAGTCTTTATACAAATGTGATATAGAACTCTAATCTCAAAATAGTTTTTAAAAAATTAGAGTTTCATGGTAAGTGGCCTCAAAAATTCGATCAGAAGTGCCTAAACTTCACATGAATGCAAAATCGTTGAAGATTGCTCTGCACATTAACCTCGCAGATCCTCAATCTGATAAGCCAGGTACAATTGATATTTTTCTGGGCAATGCTGTTTTCTGGTCATTATCTGTGTTCGTCAAGGGAAGCTAAATAATTAATGTTTAATTCTCCAATAAACGCGGCTAGTTTGAACGCTATCATGTTTAATGCCCGATCCTCCATCTAAACTAGTGGGCTGAAACTCAATCAGAAAAATGATATCGAATATCGACCTGAAACACGGAAAAAATAGACAATAAAGTCGAACCGAGTCCTTCTTATGATTTTCCGCACCATTTTATTGTTCGTCCAGAAAGCGAGTCTACAAAACTAGAGTGTATTTTTCAATGGATCCGCGGAAAGTATTTCCGACGTATCTTTCAGTAAATTACAAATAGCAGGTCCTAAGATACAACTCGACATATTTGCTATGATCGTTCAATTTCTTAAACACAAGTTCATTATCGGCGAAGACATAGACAAAATGTACCACTAAGTTCAAATTACACCTGAACAGCATTCCGTACAAAGAATTCTCTGGCGTTTTAAATTTAACAAACCTATTGATACTTGCGACCTAACAACAGTCACGTATGGCACAGGAGCTGCCGCTTTCTCGGCAATTGTATGTATAAATGAACTTGCTACTGCATGTGGAAAAACTGATCCTAGAATTGCAAAACTTATTCGTCAAGGTCGCTCTGGCAAAACTACTAAAGAATATTTCATCCACGGGTTGCTTTTACCTACGAAAATGGGTGTCTAATAACCCTGGATAATTTAATAGAATAGTGTACCCTAAAGAAGCTCATGATTCGGTTAATCTTTCTCTGATAAACAAATCAAGACACTGGGACTTTTTTGGTAAACCAATATTGAAACTCGAAAATATTCAACGAATATTTCGCAAAATACCAGGGTAACGAAGCGACAAATTCTCGAAGAAATATATCAAATTCTCGATCCCCTTGGTCTACTAAGTCCTTGCATTATTACTGTAAAAATCTTGTTGCAAAAATTACGGCTAAAAAAACTTGCACGGGATGATACACTTCCCCGTGATCTGAACAATCAATGGTTCAATTATAAAAGAAAACTTCCAGCTCTAAACGATCTTTCAGTTACACGACATGCCTTTGGCTCAAATGCTATTAATATGAATGAATGAAGTAGAATTCGCACTCAACACGTCTCCAAATGGTAATAATTATGGACTGACTCATGAATCGTTTAGGACTGGATAAAAAAACAACCAGAAAAGATGGGAGATGTTTTTGTTTCAAATTGAGTCTTGCAAATTTAAAATTGTTTAAATTTTGGGCATTGGCGACACGTGCCAACAAAGCAAATTCCAGATGAGCTCTTATCTAGGGGCCTAAACCCTGATCAAATATCCAGTTCACAGTTTTGCTGGTCAAGGCCGCAATTTCTGTATAAAGATAGAGTGGAATGGCCAATTTTTAAATCTCCAATTCCCGAATTATCTTACACAAAAAGCACGTACACAATTACAAAGGAAAATAAACAAAGTATTCCCATAGAAGATTTAAAAATTGAAACTAAAAGCAGGTTTACTTCCCTAATTACAGTAACCGCATACTGCAAAATGCTTGCACAAATTTGAAAACTAAAGGAGAACAAAATAACTGGACCTCTCAATACTAAAGATCTACGGAAATCATTACTGAGATCAAAAGATTTCCTTTTAAATAGAAATCAATACATTCAAAAAGAGAGAAATAATCATGAGAAAAAAGGAATTGAAATACTTAGCTCCAATTATAGACGAGAACGAGAGGCTAAGAGTAGATGGCAGGTTCTCAAATTCCAATTTCAAAGAAGAAAAAAGTATCCGATACTTATTCACTCGCATCACACCTTTACATAAGTTCTATTTGAATATGATCACGTAAAAATATTTCATGCACAACCTCACTTATTATTGTCAAGTATCAGAGAAACCTTCTGGTCAATAGCAGGGCGTAATTTATCTAGAAAAACGGTGCATGACTGCATACGATGCTCCAGAATTCAACAAAAGTCGAGCACTTCAGTAATGGGCGATCTTCCATCAACACGCATTTGTGAATCGACTTCATTTTTCAATACAGGAGTTGTTCATGCCGGTCTATTTTTAATCAAGGATAGAAAAGGGCGAGGTTATACGGTATCTTGGAAAGCCAGCCAATATATATTCAAACAATGGCACTAACTTTGTTGGCGCGAGTAACGAGTTAAAACATTTGGGCGATTTTTGCTTCAGGAATTTGACTGGTACAGTGAATCAATTGCTCATAACGGAATTGAATTGCACTACATTTTGGCTTGCACACCCAACTTTGGATGTATTTGAGAAGCCGGAGTGAGGTCTGTTAAACATCATATAAAACGAGTAGTTGGAGACGCGATTTTAAAGTTTGTAGAATTTGCAACTTTACTTACTCAAATCGAAGCCCACTTTCTAATTGGAGAAACGTTTTCTTTCTTAGCGGATTCTGATCTGTCACACCTTAATCAAGAAAGACTGTCTAACCAGCTACGAATTCAACAACTTCAGCAACACCTGTGGAAACGTTGGAGCAAAGGAGACATCTTAGAACTGCAAAAGAGGACCAAATGGCAGAGACCTTTTTCAGAAATTGAAAAAAATACTCTTTTAAGATGTATGGTTGTATGACTGTGTAAGTGTATGATATGTGTATAGCTGGATATTGTGGCTAGATACGGATATGTGTGTGTGTGTGTGTAGCTGATAAGAAACGCTAGAGTGGGGAGAAGGACGAGTTAAGTGTGACGAGGAAGAAGGCAGGCAGTTTGTAACTATGCGGATACCGGTACTGACCTTTGATACATATTTATTCTTTTCATTTGTTAATAAATTATTATCCGGTTATTTTAAAATGAGTCTTGTGTTTCTTGGCCCTTTCCTGATACTAAGTTTAGACCGGATTTAAATATTTGAGCTTACATCTTGTCCTCTTAAAAGATGACAACTTGCCTCCTTCAACCTGGAAATTAGGAAGGATAACTGAAGTTCATCCGGGAAAGTATTGAATTTCTCGAATTAAATCTGTTCAAACTTCTAAGGGCATGGTTCTTCCATCACTCACCAGATTATGTGTTCTTCCCATTTGCAATTAATTCTTGCCAATCTCGAGTTTTGAAAAGAATAATCTATAAGATTTTTTCACTATTATATTATTCATTATGCAATTTATGTTTTTTTTTTTTTTTTTTTTATTGTGCAATTTATGTATTATATCATTTTCTTTTTTAAAAAAGCTGGTAAAACTTGTGCAATGGTTATTCAAATTGTTACTCGGATTAATGCTACTCTATTTATAATGAAATACTTTACAACGCGGTAGAGTGCGTTAGGTTCCACAGTTTAAATTAGTTTAGTTATCTATTATAAAGTGTCTACATCTTGCGTATCTACTTTGCCAAACTTGAATGTATGTTGTCAGATTTTTCAATACGGCGAAATAGACTTGTCAAACAAAAATTGTGCTTGTGTTCTCAATCAAAAAAATCCGATTCTGTTCTGTCCTCAAGGCTAACAAAATAATAATAATTGATAATAATTATACTAAATGTTTGGATAAAACTTCCATAAATTTGCGTAACTCTTTTCTTACTTGCTATTCGTACTATAATAGCCATAATCACATTCTAAAAGTCCCCCAGACGTTTTCGCAGCGAAGTTGGTAAAAAACCTTTTTTTAATGACGTCTGTTAGATTTGCCAAAGAAATATTACGTATATCTTTATGGAAAATGCAAGCACTACCACTCAAAATTTGTATAAGTTTCGATTCTCTATTAAAATCTGCTAGAAAATGGATATGCTGCAGTTTTTGCTAAGAAATAGGTACTTAAAATCTCAACAGAGGTTGCTTTATATTTGAATTAACAATTATAAAGTTATTCAATTTTGAATTTGTATTAAGTTTGAAGTCTTTGGTCTTTTTATTTATTTCTATTATTTGAATATGCTCTGGAATTTTCGTTTCTGAACTAAAATGTATTTGGGCCATTGGACGGTTCCCTCTCCATGTATTCTGCTTTTAGGTGATAGGACGTCAGATAGCACTCAGATCATTTCCCCCGTCCACTCTGCCTGACACCTAATCAGTTGTAAAGTTGAGTGCGTCCGAGAATTTCATCAAGAGCGGCCAAATTGTACAAGTGTTTTTACAATAATTTTTTATATATTTTTTTGTCTTGCATTTGTAATGATGCCTGTGATGTTTACCAAAGACTGTAATTGAGGAATTATATTATTTTTTACATATTTTATAAATGCCTAAAACGATGGAATTGTTTCCTTATTTAAAAAATTTAAATTTATATTATATATCTATATATTTTGATGTTGAATCGTATAGATCTTCCTGAACTTACTTCCCCTCAGAAAAATAAGGGCGCCTAGACTGCCGTCATGCGAGCGCTGGTGTGATTTCAAAAGGCGCGAGTGCTCGAAGGTTAAGTAGAACCCTCGACAAACGTTTTTTTGCATTCTCATCAGAAAAAGCATTAGATTTCTGTATCATTTGACCCCCTCCCCCTGTTTTTCTCAAACACCCACGTGCTGAGATCCCCTGAATCCGTAAACCCGGTGTTTTTATATATGTATATCTGTTTGTCTGTGGGTCTGTAGATGTTGAGTTGATTAGAACAATAGCTTTCGAAAGAATTTATAGATTGAATTAGTGTTTAATATACTCTTTTAGTGTCCTAAACTAAGGGTTAAGTTCGTTAGCCAGCCGGTTTGGACAAAAATGCAAAAACTTTTTTTTAAGCTTGATAAATTCTCTTTACGGCTGTTCATAGTATTCAAAAATACGGATATTTATAGTATTAAGAAAGGCGAACAATTTAAGGCGATAAATTGTTTTAATTCAAAAAAAATAACGGAGTTATGGCATATTTAAAATTCCATAAAACGAACGGAAATGATTTTTTGGAAAATCAAAAATTCAAATTTTGACTACACAAAGTATAATTAAAAATCGAAAGTGCCATTTTGCCGTCAAACTATACAGTATAGAACAAAAGATGAACAATCAAAAAGTGTGCTAAACTGGATTAAGAAGAGAAAAACTAAATTTTTTGGCAAACGATACAAGGTACGAAAAAACCGAGAAGACAAAATTTTTTCATTAAAAAAAGAGCTAGAAATTTTGTATCAGTCAGTTTTTAATAAAATGCGTAGTTTTTTCACCGATTTTATTGGCAATTCTGATACTCTTTTGCTCTCCTTAACTAAAGGTCAAGTTCGTTAGTCATCGATTTTGGATAAAAATCAAAAAGTTAGCTCGTTTTGAAAGCTTTTGAGACAAATTTTTTTTAATATTCAGAAATTTTCTTTGCGGCTGTTCATACTATTAAAAAAGACGAACAATTTATTCGAATGACTTTTTTGGATAAAAAAAATTGCCTGAGCTTAGTAACTACAAAATTACAAAAAAAACACGAAAATGAATATTTCAAGCCAAATAAAAAAGGATATAAAAAAACAAGTAAAGAAAAATTGTACTGATTGAATGCCCTATAAGATAATCATCACAACTTTTTATATATTCTTAAAAAATCGAAATTTCAATTTAAAAAATGAATATGCTCTTCCAAAAAAGAGCTGCAAATTTGTCATCGATAATTTTTGACATGATGCGTAGTTCTTGTTTTAATTGTGAAAAATGACATTAAAAATAAAAAATTAAATTTATATGAAAACCAAAAAAGTTGCATTAAAATTTTGAATACGTTTTTTTAAAGGATGCGAGCTATTTTAATTGTAAATATGAGACAATTAAAACTCGTTTTTTTTTTAATACCAACCCGAGTAAAAATTCTTCGACTTGATTTCGGCTTGAGTATCTCTCAGTTTTGAGACCGAGCCAGACTTCAATTTATCTCTTAGAGACAAGTTTTTTATGTTTTAAAGACATGTATTTATGCCTTGAGTCGCATATTTATATATATCCAATAAATTCATTTACGGCTTTTCATTTGCATGTATGCATGTTTGACGAGGAAACCGAAAATGTTATAAGGTTTTACGTATTTCTAACATTTCTGAATTTTAAATTAGGACTGACTAATTTAATAATTATAAATTTGTGATTCATCAATTTTAATTTCATTTATGAGTGGAAAGGGTTCCACAATCTCCGCTAAGACAAGGCTCGTCTTGAGACTAGTAAACGTCATCTTAGCCAAGACAAGGCTCGACTTGAGACAAGTGAACGCTGTCTTACCTACCGTGACCATAAACTTCAGTCGAAGGCTGATGTCTCGACCCAGTTTTGAGACGCAGCCAGACATCGATGCCTTGGAGACGAACTCAAGACATTACCAAGTCGAACTCAAGTCGAAGCATTTTTACTCGGTAATGCATATTATGAATTCTGATAATGTAAATTTAGTGAAATTATAGTATTTTCAGTGTATCTGAGAATAAAAATTAGTGGATTTTGGACAAAATCGATTGCGAAGCACGAGATACGTGATGAGAATGCGTTCGTTGAAGCAGAAGGAGATTTAACTAAAGAGAATTCGCAATCACCAAACGAGAGTTGTCGATACTTAAACTTTAATTTTGAAAGGTCTGGGCATAATATATTATCGAGCGCGAAGCGCGAGATATGACAAACGCGCGCGCTAGGCTCGCTCAAACTTGGTATGATCTGTACTGATAAACTGGATATTTTCTGTTGTAATAATATTGTCGCAGTAATCTAAAATTTTTTGAGATGTAATCGTTAGATTTTATCGAAAACCTTTTTTTTCTAATTGTATGTAAGTGCACTTTATTTGACCGTAAAAGACAACTTGGCTTTCCTTCAATTGAGGTTTCTTTAAATTATTAACTTCAAAGTCGCACCATTGGTAAAATCGCCTGACTGCAAACTGCGCATGCGAAGCCAGCACAGAAAAAACTGGGGCTTCCATTGGATACCATTTATAATTGTAAAGTAGCTGCTGAAAAGAAACCCAAAACGATCTAAAGGATCATAATTGTAATTGAGCCTATTTATAAAGAACCTATTTTTCGCTTCGTCCACATCGATATTTTGTTCAACTAATAACGTAATTTTTACCCTAAAGCACACATTTAATCGAGCTCCGTGGACATAAATTAATGAAGGTCATTAAATTGCAAAGCATTACAGCAATTAAAATAGATATAATAACTTGATAAATATCATTTGCAGGTTATGTAGCAAAGTTGTAAACTTAAAGGCATATTCATATGCAAAAAACTTTTCGTACTAAGCCATCAATCGATAATCCCAGAATCGATCCCTAACTTAACAGCCCTACTTTGGAAACGTTTGGCTTGTGAATGCGCCTTCATGTTCTTTTCAAGAGCGTTCTAAACGAACCCTTTTGGCTCTCTACAAGTATCTGGAGAGAGTATTTGAGTCGAAACTTTAGTAAACCCCTAATTTTTTCGGTGAGGCACTTCCCTTTTTCGTTCCGAAATCATCTGTTTTCTGATCGCACTAAATGTAAACAAAGTCCTACTTTTCATGCAGATTTTATAGAAAACATATTTTATGACTGTACCAGGCCAATATTCCACTAATACATTACCAGTTAAAACTCTTAAGAGACGTGCACAATTAAGTAATTTTGTAAGGCATTCTTATTCAATGAAGCAAGTATTAGAGAGGAAGAATGCCGCTTAAAATAAACATTCTATTCTTATTTGATGGACTTACTACATTTCCTAACAAATCAACGACAAGGTGCCTTTATAATGCAGTGATGCGTTATTCATAGGATCGATTACAGTCTTCGTGAATATTAGTGTCATTGGTATTCGGCATCCATTTCTCTCGAGACGCGTATCTAGTCTTCACTGTACCTTCATTTGTATGAAGGCATGCGTATGAATGGTTTGCTTCTGGACATGCAGACTGTTAGAAGTCAATCCTCTGAGTGAATTTAATTTTCATGGAAAATCTTGAATTCGTAACACGAAAATGCAAATTGTAGATGAGAATGCGTTTTGGATTTTCGAATACATTTGATTAGTTAGTTTAACGTTGTTATCGTCACGTCAAAAGAAGCATCGTAAAATATTTTAATAATCGTATTATATTAAACGAATTTAATATGAGTGAATCTATTGGCAATTCATTGATTGCTTTAATCACTGATAAATTATTATGTAACACTAAAGGTTTCCGAATTACTTTTCTAGATAACACACTATAGATAAGAAAAGAGAAGACTATTAAACTGAGTGCTTATACACTGAGTTTTAAGTATGCATTGTTTTAATTTTCTAGAAAGATAGGTAGGGGAGAGTGGGGCTAAATGATAAATTTTGAAAACCTTTAATCAGAATTATCTTCCGAGCGGTAACAGTTGTAGTACTAAAATTTGTACAAAACAAGACTCGACACAAAGAGCTGTATACATTTTTTATTTTTTATTTTAAAAAAACGAAAATGCACTTATAAGCTATATTTACCTTAATTTAATTATGCACAGAACAGACGAAAATAAGTGATAATTTAAAAAATAAATAACAACATGGATTTTGACACACACTCAAGCAAATAAAACGCATTTCTAAAATGCGAAATTTACGAACTTATGCCCCCGTACATTGCAAATATTATGTACAGGTAAATATTTATCGAGGGGTTAACGACTGTTGTAATCTGGTGTGCACTTTTCGATGTAATCCCATGTAATCTTGTGTAATCCCTGTAATGTTGTGTGATCTCGTATAATCCCTGGTAATCTTATGTAATGCCTGGTAATCGTATGTAATCCCCAGTGATCTTGTGTAATCATGTGTATTTTGAAATCCTATCGAATCTATGTAACCCTGTAATCTTGTGTAATCTTATGTAATCTATTGCAATTCCATGTAATCTCGTGGAATCCCACGTAATTATGTATAATCCTATATAATCTGTGTATTCCGTACTATCTCGTGTAATCCCATGCAAGCTGATCTAACCTTGCGTAATCTCTTGTAATCTATTGCTATAATAATAGATATACTTTTTTAACTGTTTGAATGAAAGGTAGTGCTTAATGTACCAAATATGGCACATAAGTTTACCGAATATTTTTTAGAAATAACTATTCAAATTTTAATTAAAAAGTTCTGCTAAAATTTCACAAGCTTAAATGCATCCTAAAAAAGATTTTTGGACAGAAATTAATTTAAAACGTTTGTTTATTTAATTGCAAAAATTATATTATCCAGAAATGAAATTTTTAGAAAGAAGCTGGATGTTAAGTAAAATTAGTAGGCATTAATTAGAGAAATAGATACCTTAAAATGATTAAAGTTTATTGCTTAAAAAAAAAAATATATATATATATATATAATTTTCTTTATTTTATGAGACTTTCAGAGACAAATTATTTGTCACAATGCGATACTGTCACAGTAAATTATGATTTTCTCGAAACAGAATCATTTTCTTAATAAAATATTCTGTAGACTCATTAAAAATCTTCATATCTCAGGAGTAAGTTTTTATATTTATAAACAATTAAAAATTGGATTTTTCATCGCTATTCAAACCAGTGTTTGAAAACCTAAAAAATTGAATCCTCAAAATTCTCGGTTTATTTACTCAGCATTGGCAAATTTTCTTTACATCAAACCTTGTTGACTGGTATTTAGCAACTTAATATCTCGGAAGCAAGATTTAATTTTTTTTAAACTTATAATTGCAGGTTGCATTGAAACCCGAGTGGAGCTTGCTCGAATTTTAGACTAATGTCACTTATATTTGATATTGTCAAGTTCCACATCTGTTTCCTCGAAACTGGTTAACTTACGCTAATCATACTTTTTTTGCATCAATTCAGCAACAATTCAGTTCGGGACTAGACTTTTTTTATCATTAAATAGTGATTTCGACTTTACAGAATGTTTTTTCGCTGCTCTCAAAAAATCACATATTGTTTCACGGTTATCTAGTTCTGTATTGCCACCCTTTAAACACATTTAAACACGAACTTAAGTGTTAAAATATATTTAAAACTGTTTTTTTACGTTCGAACTGAAAAGATCCTGTTTGCTGCATAAAAAGAATCATATCTGCAGTTCGGAGAAGTCACCTGTGACGCTCGTAACGTTTTGAATTAATAAAGTAAGAAAAACGATGTTCAATTATGATATATCTCAAATGGATATAAATTTATCTCAAACTTTACCAAAAAATGCATTTGTTTTTCATTCTATAAGGTTAGAGCTAGTACTTTATCCGAACTGCAGGAATGGCTGTCAGTACTTGGCGAAATGTGTTGATCCAGATTTCAGTAATACGTATTCATATTATTCTGTGACTGAAAGCGGTTAAAACTGGATTAAACTCACTAATAATTTTTCGCTTTCTCTACATATATTAAAGAAAATATATTAATATTATACATATGTTGAGGTTCAAAATATTTTAACATTATGTGTGATTACTTTGCAAAAACCAAACATGATGAAAGAACATTTTGCGCGTCGAACAAAAGTACGACCTAATTAATTCCCGTGTAGAAAATGCCCTTATATCCCCTACTTTAAACAGGGAACTGGTCGGGTGTTATAAAGGGTAACTTGACTAGAAAATTTTATGCAGGCTCTTGTCAGGGGTTGATAGGGTTACCTCTTTTTGCTTTCTGGACAATTGCAGGGAAGTTTAGAAAGGTCCTAATTTAGAATTTAGACAGGCACTACTCAAATACGAAAGGAATTTCCCTACATTTGTCAATATATATGCCAATTTAGCGAATGTTTGATTGATTTTGATAGCGTTACAGCTCCAAAAGTTTGAAGCTTTGTGAGGTTGATGCGGATATAAGTCTCTTATTATTAGTTCTTTTATTATTATTTACGGAATCATGGAAATAAAAAAGGCGTTAAATCAAATAAGGAACAAATGTTACAGGATGAAAAAAAATACGCACTGATCAACCAACAGTAGTGGACGAAGTTGCAGTGTAGAAGGATAAAGTGTGGTTATAAATGTTCAGGATGACATTCGTGAAGGTAATTTATTCTAAACATAATAAATGTTCGAAAAGTGAGGTATGCAGAAAAAAGTAGAAGTGTAGGAGTATATAAAAGTTCATTTACATTATGTAAAAATAATTTACAAACTGTGTTTGTAAATGGATAATTATTTTGATTTCCTAACCTCACTTTTTTTATTTACCATCAAATCAACTATTATATTCAATTTTCAAATCTTTGTATAAATAACCATGTAAAACAAACACCTAGCATATTAGGTTTATTTGATTGTAATATATAATCAACTATTTTGGAGTAAGTATCTCGTACAATTTAAAAGTTTTTCTACTTTATACATTTTGTACAAAGTTTGTTTTCAAAATAATTTTCTTTGTATCAATACATTTTACATTTTCAAATTCCAGCGACAAAGAATCAAATGGCGAACAATTAGTTCCTGATCAAGCAGTGTTACAGAATGTTAACCAGACCAATGTAAATATTCTGTTCTGATCATGAACAAGACGATGACACTCAAGACGATTTACGTCAATATTACTTCGAATTACATTCCGAATCTGACGACGATTTCTCCAGTGACGAAAATCTGAACGACGAAGCTGAAAATAACCCTATTCCAGAACCCGATGTTCCTCCGGAAAT
>JAAAKG020069342.1:0-41326 GCA_010014905.2 Druon quercuslanigerum
TTAAATTATCAGTTAAAACCATTAATTTTCAGTTGGAAAACATAATTTTCAACAATGTAATTAAATGTTGAAAAAAATTTGCAACTAAAATAATCAGTCATCAAACAAATAAATACATTTTTAAGAAAGTAGTAAAAAAAAAAGGATTTTCAACCAAATAGTTTGAATCCTTAACAAAAACAGATTAGTTTTCACATAAATAGCTGCGATTTTTAAACATAATAATAAAATTAATTTCCCCTTCACTTTATCGAAAATGCCTTAACTATATCATGTTTTCTCTGACATTCCCTGACTTTCCGTAATTATCAAACCTATAGCAACTCTGTAGATTAAAAATTATACGTTTATTCAACCATAGAATGTTTTTGCAAAAATATATGTATTAATTATGATATAAATTTATTTACGCTCTATAATTGCTCTGTTTGAGCTTAACGTTAATAAAATGCTGTTAACTTGGCCGAAAACAATCTTGACATAGTAGATATAACCCCTAAATGAACATGTAAAAAGAAGAAAAGTTTTTAACCTATACATACGAAGTAAATTCCATCACAATTTTCTAGTGATTTTGGAATAAAGTACACATTAATCCAAGTTATAGACATTTCAAAATTATGTTATATTTATTGTTAATTGTCGTATTTACTGCGTTTGAAAGTAAAAAGTTAATTTTTGTAAATAGGGTTTTTTATAGGTTCTCAAAGATATGTTAGCAATAATTCTTATTTAAATTATCAAGCAAAAGATATTTTTAACAAAATAAAAAGATGACTTAATATGCCTTGCATTAATTTTATTTTTATTTTTGAAATTTTCATGAATGAGAACCTGCATTGCAGTGATTTCACGGCCACCTGAAGTCCGAGCAAAAAAAAATTTCGAAGGGTTCAATATCATCCAAAGAGGTAACCGTTCTCGCCTCAGCGCCCATTGCTGCCATTAGGACTCATAATCACCGCTGCTTCCGACATCATAGCTTCAAGTTTGAAATTTACTTGTATAAAGCTATAAAAGAGGCTCTGAATATTATTATTCTGATCTAAAAATTGGACAATATATAGTATAAATGTGGAGGAACAATTGAAAGAAGTTTCATCTCAAAAGCATCCCCTTAAACGTATCAAAATGTACAATGAAGTTGAACTCATTTTATACTGATAATTGGTAATGCCAATGAGTTGGTCGTTTTTTTTCAAACAGGAACCTGCATTTGCTCCAGTACAAATCGCCTGATATATTTACGACGCTCTTTCCAGGATATTTTCAGCTTTTTTTTTTATTTGTTCAGAAATAAAATAATTGTTATGTTAATAATTACAATATCATTATAAAGCCATTCCCAACGTATCTGTGAAAAAAGCTACTTTTACCAATTTTTTGAGTGAAATTTGTTCCCCTTTGACTGGACTATATAGATATTTTTGAATGAACCCCACTTCTGAGACTAAGCTTTGTAAAATTACGAATTTTAAACTTTTTTCCATTGATTTACAATTTTTATTCCTCGAGTTACAAGCAAAAACAAACACAATCCGAAAGCAGTCCAATTTTTACCATCGTTTCAAAATATTGAACATACTTATTTAATTTTTTGTATGGGTCTTGATTTTCCTCTTATTTTCCTTTCTTGTATTTGATCTGACCGTCTCGCATGGGTAGCCTTGTCAGTAGCAACGTTACCGTCAACATATCCGTCAAATTCATGAGAGAAAGTTCAAGCCCTACCGCGACGACACTTATTATTATTACCCTTATAATTGCTTCGTAAATACTAAACAAATGATAAATGTGTGTTGTCAATATAGCGAAACAATATATAGATTTTGAACCTTACAATAAAACATTTTATATAATTCTGTAAAAATTAAGTTTTGTCTTACAAACATTTTCTCTACTTGAACTAGTCACAATTCTCTACTTCAGATTTAGAGAGAAACTGTTTATAATTTTATTTAAAATACACAGGGACTTTTCTCCCCCCCCCCCCCCTCCCATAATCTTTGAAGAACTCTCAGTCTCCTCGTCTTGTCTCTGAATTCTCAAGAGCATATCAAGCACACTCCACGTTCTCCATTCTGGATATGGTAGTTCATGCGATAAACGTTGGAATCTCGTGTGCGTATAATCTCGCAGAGTATAAGATGATAGCTCCATTCCATATAAGTTTCACGATTCATGACTCAAGACTCATGTTTAATCGAGTCGTCACTAACCCTTCCGTATGCAATAATAAGGTCCTCGAGATACGTTTTCTTTAAAGATCAAGAAAGACCCTGATTACAAATATCCTCGTTATTTTTTCAAAATTCTGGTAAAGTTTAACGTAATATTAATAAGTTTTAGTTCAATAGGCAGGAAGTTAAATACTTTTAAAACCCGCTATCATTACGAAAACACATTTTTTGATCACTTGAAATTTCTGGCTTGTAGGCACTGGAGATTTATGCAAAATATATTTCTTATATACCTCTGGATAAATAGTGGCTCACCATACGAGAAAATATCACCAGAGTAAACTTTTTATTTTGTGCAAGAGATTAAAATTTGTTTAAAATCTATTTTCTTAATTTGACACGAGGGGAACAAGTATCAACTTCAGTTCTTAAAGCATTATATTTCAGTTTTTAGGCTTTTTTGCTCTCTGAATGAAAATTGGTAACATTTAATTAATTACTAGTGGAATTCTACAGATTCGATTAGCGAAAAGTGAGCTGCTAAAGATCAGTAAAAAATTAATAATTCATGGAAATCGTAATTAATAGAAAAGCTTGATAAAACATAGCGATAAACATGACGTAGCCTGTATCCAATTTAAAAAGATTGTCTTTTACTTGTTTGGTTAAATTTAAAAAAAAAATAATATTTTACAATCTTAAAATTACAAGGGATAGATGGGCTATAATTAGTTATTCATATTAAGGTTCTTTGTGTGATACTTTTCAAAACAGTTTAGCAAATTTTCTAAAAATGATTTGCCTTGCATAAGTAGAATGTAAATGTCTAAAGAAACCTTTTTTATTTTACAGCTTTGTTCTTACGTAAAACATACTTTATTGACTCTCTGAATCAAAATTTTACAAACTTAACTAAGAAATAGTACAATTTTACAGATTTGATTAGCGAAGTGGGACACTAAGGATTAGCTAAAAATTATTCATACAATTATTAGTCAAGGTATTTTGGAATCGAAGCTTGGTAAATATATGTAGTATAGTAATTAAAAAAGGTAAGAAAAATGGGAAAACTAAAAATAGAACTTATTTCTAACTTTACTGAAGCAATAAGAAGGCCCTATTCTGAAATTGTAAACGTGACCTTGCCTTTTTCTATTTTTTAAATATTGCCTTCTGATTATTTCCACAAAGTTAAGAAAAATTTTCAAAAGAATACTGTTTTCGATCTAAAAATTCTGTACGTTTGTACATTTTTCTAGTCTTCCATACAAAATTGCAGTTATGCAAGGGATGTAGATGTATCAAAAATATATAGTTTAACAGCCTGTGAATAAATAATGGCTCCTCGTACTAGAAAATTTGACAAGAGCAAAACGTTTTAAGTAGTTTTACACAATTTTATTAATGCTGTATACTGGTTTTGCTACAGGTTATGGAAAATTTTGGCACTGATTGACCTGAATGATTTTTCATCAACAAATGAAAAATGTAGACGATTTCCTTTTAAAAGAAGCATTTTTTAAACAAAAATTCACAGAGAGAAAATTTCATTCGATGGGAATATTTCTTCTTTGCTTTCAAACAATCTAACCTCGATACAGACAATGTGTAAGTTAAATTTTTTCGCAGCAATAGATTCTAAGATACAACTGTGCAAATATTTCAATTTTCTCAAGACAAAAAAGTAAAATGAGCAAAAAAGTTTTATTTTTCCTTAGAGATAATAAAAATGTTTTTTTTTTCGAAAAAATAACCAGGATATTCGTAATCAGGGGACATATTTTGCCCTTTTTTATATTAAATTTTTTCTGAAAAAAGATCTTCTCCTTTCGTTCCACTGAGAATCGGACCATAGGAATTCCGATTGCCGGTAGGGTGCTTTCCAATTAACTACGGGAGAGATCGCAAGAAGAATACTTTTTCGCAAGTACACGCATTATTATAGCAGGTGTTACAAGTCTAATTATCCAAGGAATCTGTATTATCTTCAGAGAATAACAGAATTTCTTAACATCGTTACAGACTAGATAGAGCTATGAATTCAATTTTTTAAAAATTAATTTTTGTGGTTGAAATAATGCGTGTATTTCTGAAAAAAGATTCTTCTCTAGACTTCTCTAGTAGCTTAATGGGAAAGCACCCGACCGGCAATCGGAAGTTCTGTGATTCGATTCCCAGGGGAGCGAAAGGAGTTCTGCTTTTCAGAAAAAATTATATTTAAAAAATTTGTAATGCATAGCTCCATCTAACCGGTAAAGACGTTACGAAATTCTGCTATTCTCTTATGATAATGCAGATTTCTTGAAAATAATTTTGACCCGGTATATAAAAGGTAACTGAAGGGCCTCTTAGTCCACACAGAAAAATTAGTGGCGAATGGAGTAGCTATAATATATGGCATAAGCATAGAAACAAAGGAACGATGAGTAAAATGGAACTTGAAAGCCTAACGTGGCTGCAGTAATGCAGTGATGGTTGAAACAAGGGATGTTTACTTGGGGGATATGTATCTCTGCCATGATTAGAGAAGGCAGTCCTCACTTGGTTCCTGTGAGACACAAGGCTGCAAACCAGGAACAACCCTGGTGGTTGAAGGATGACAAGATCGAGGAAGAGTAGTAGAGAAGGAGGATAACAGGATAACGGGAGTGCTTCCGGTTCGAGTTGAGTGGGCCATGCATTTTTAACGCTCGCCTGGCTTTGGCAAACACACTCGCGGCGCTCTCCTGTACATGTATAACGCAGTCCGGAAACTGGCTGCAGCCGACCGCACGACGTGTAAAACCGACTTAGCCCGGAGAGTAAACCAACCCTGCCTGCTCTTTCCAACCCCCTATGCTCTTCGTCCTTCGTTCTTCACTCCACCGCGCCATAAACCGCGTGGAAGCGTCGCGTCGCAAACGCGAAACGGAAACGCTATTAGTTACTTCCTTGATACGGAGATCTACAGTTGTATGAAAGGACACCATATACCATGCCTTCATGCACCATTCGTGAAATTCAATTTAATGTCATGTAGAAAAGAAAATTCGATATTTGACTTGCCTTTAGAGCCCACCAGGGTTCTATTACACCCAATGGAAAAATTTGATGGCGCAAAAAAGATATGTTTAAATAATCAAGATGATGTTAAGGTCTTGACAAGAGTGCAAAAATCCACTAAAGGTGGAAGTTGAACAAATTGCGCAGAGTGTCTACTAATTTTCCTATGTGCAATAAAGGCCCACTCTAATTCATTACTGAGATAACGTTTTTACATGTATTATAGGAAATATAATACAATTTCGATATTTAAATTACCTGTGCAGATTTGGTTAGGATGACAGTGGTTATTTTTTATGAACACATCATTTACTTAACAATGTTTGAAATTATAATTGGTGAATAATTCTGAGATTTATTTGATAAATTATTGAAGAACAATTACAAAAAAACTTTCTTCAATTTTTTAACATGACAATTTTTTTTGCAATTACACGTGTTTATAAAATATTTAATGCATAATTCATTTAGTACCTGATGAATGATATTTATAATGTTCTTTTGCAAATATTACTGAATATTAAATCACTAATTCTAAAGATATTAAAAAATTATATCTAAATTTCTTGATCAAAATGTTCAAAAATCTACATTTCGTTATACATTTTTTGAAACCTTCATCAGTTTTAAATTATTTTTGAATATTTTAAAAACTTCTAAATATTTCTTAAACTTCTCGAACTTTTTATAAAACTGTATAAGCTTGTAAAATTAAAAACATTGACTTTCAAATCTTTGATTTGATTTTTATCAATTTTCGGAAATCATTTAAAGCGTATTGAAATCTTTTTTAATTTTTTCTTAGAATTCATTTTTCAAAATAAAAAATAATATTAAATTCTCCCATGTATCCCAAGAAAACTTTTTTCCCCTTTGAAACCTTGCAAAATTCTTAAAACGCTTCTAATAATTGTTTTGAAATCTTAAAAAATGCATATTTTGTTTAATTTTTTTTAAATCTTCCCAAATTTTAATTTAAAAAAAAAAGAAAATTGTCCAATAAAATAGTTAAATCTTCATCCAAAAAAGATTATTTTTTAACTAACTTAATTGTTAACCAACGAAGATACAAATTTTACCAAAAGAAATTCAATTAAATTTTTTCAAACAAGAGTGGGAATTTTTGACAAAAAAGTTAATTTTAAACATTTTAAACAGGAGAAGTTGAATTCTCAACGAAAAAGTTTAATTTTCAACAAAAAATGGAATGGTCGGTATTTTAGCGACAAAAATGAATTTTGAAACAAAAAGAGTCGGACTCATTAAAAACAGACGAATTTTCAACGAAGTAGATGAAATTTTCATCAAAAATATTAATTTTTTACCAAACACGAGGCATTCTAAACAAAATACATGAATTTCCAACTAAAAAAGATCAATTTTCAACCAAAAATGGAATACGTAAATTTTCTGCAAAAGAAAAGGAATTGTCAACAAAATAGTTGGATCCGAAAGGAAACAATTTTACTTTTAACTAAAAAGATGAAATTTCTATCTACAGAAGAATGTTCAAAAATCCTTTAAACCGACTCGAATTATTCCAATCTCCATAAACAATGGCTCATTTTCTTCTGCGAAATATTCTCTACAATTCTACTCGATGCATTCTGTGAAAAATAATTATTTTATTTAATAGACTTAAAAATAGATTTTTTCATCCAAATTCATCGTGTATAATATTTTAGAGAATGTTTCAAATAACAAAATGAGCCATTGTTTATTAAGATTGAATGAAACTTTTATTTATTAAATACGCTTGTTCCATGATTTACAAGAGTACACTTTTGCAATTTTATATGAGCTGCTTTAGATTGATGAACAAAAAATGTGGTTTTAATCCTTTACTTCCCAGGAGATTAAAAGACAATTATTAACATTTTATGTATAACAATGACCTTGAGATGTATCGCTTCTACCAATCAGTGACTTTATTAAAAAATATACGGCTTTTACAGTAAAATAAAAAAATTACGGCTTCAAAAAAATTATTTTCTCTCTAGTCAAAATAATTATCTATTTTTAGATCTTAAATTTAAAATATGACAAAATTTTGCAACAATCAAATTGACGAGCTTTGCTGAGCATAATGAAATTAAATTGATTTTTTAAAAGCTACTGAACTAATCAAATAAATGTCTTACATAAACTTTGACACCCAAGTTCTTAAAATTTAAGCAAGATTAAAAAAGTAGACTAATTATTATTGTCACACTTATCTGACAATTATAAACCCAGTTTTTTATTATTTAATGCATCATTTATCATACATGAAACTGATATTATTCAGTTTGCAGATCATATTTTAAGATGGATCAATTTTAAAAAGGTACGACTGAAATCCCGAAAAGTAAAATAACATAGACCATAAAATTACCAAACACAGCTTATAATATTGCCGAATTTAAATATTCTCGAATAATAAAATTTTCCACGGTAAAGTTTGGGGAATTTTCTATTTCGAACATTTTATTGTACAGGAATTTTACAGTGTCGGGAGCTGTATTTTTCGGAATTTTTCAACGATCCCTTTTAAGCTATGAACCTGAAATAAATTTGTGAAATCTACTTTCTTCAAAAAAATTATTGTTGAATTTAAGAACATAGCTATTTTAAAGAATGTCAAAATTAATCCGTAAAATCTCGCATTATTTTAAATGGTAATAAGTTTCTGTCAAAAAATAAATTCATTGTCATTTCTGGGTTTCCCGGTCAAGCATGGTCATCCCTAAATAAATAGAATTCCAAATTTATTTGCAAAGCGGAAAGAATTAGTGACCCATAAAGATGAACAGAAATTGAACTTATTAGACTACTTGAGACTCTTCTATTATTGTGGTTTCTTTTATTACAAACATAAGTCGTTTCTCTATGTGGAAAAATGACACAATAAAACAAAATACTACGACAGTGTTTCATTTTACTGCCTCTTTCTTTTCCGTCTGCTCGAAAGTGCTGCACGTTTGCAATAAAATTCTCTATTCCGCAATAACGAAAAAGTCATCTATAAAAAGCGTAAGTTTATTATTCATCATAAATATTTATGAAGAAAACGAGAAAGCCTTTGGCTTTCTCCACATTATAATTGATATAATTTTTTCTCATTTTTCAGTTAGATAAATTATTTCAAACAGATATTTTTATTTATATTTTCATTTACCTGATAGAGGATATCTAGGTTGATTTGATAGACCATGTGTTCAACGATAACCCTCAAGACAGTATTTGGTCCTCCTTGTGTCTCTCCACCCTGAACTTGTCCAACTTGTCCTTGTGCTTGTACAGCTGTGTTCTGTAATCAAAAAAACAATGACAATCATTATTATTTTATCATTATTTTTCTCAAATATCTATCTATCATTCTTGGCATTTTTATTTACTTTTTTTGTAACAGAATGTGGATTAAACATCCAATCAAATAAACTCGATTATGTTAAACGTACAATAAGGGGAGGTTCATGAAAAAAATACAAAATTCAAAAAGGCTTCGCAGCCCAAAATGCTCTCAAAGCAGGGGAAATTGAGTAAATTTGTCACGAAAATAGAAGACTAATGGGAAAATAAGTTCTGTTAAATGAAATTATTGTATAGGCACCATATTCAATTAAATATAAAACGCCGAAGAAACATAAGATTAATCATCAACCCAAATATTTTGTATGTATAACCAAATAAATGAAAATTCGAACAAAAGGTATGAATTTCTACGAAAATAGTTAAATTTTTAGCTAAAATGATAAATCTTCAAGAAGAAAAATTGATTTATAGCAAAGAAGTTTAACTTTCAACAAGTTAGCGGAAATTTCAATTTAAAAGTAATTAATCTTAAAGTAAAATGTATGATATTTCGACCAAAAAAATGTTGTAATTTTAAATAATAAAATCGAATTTAACCGAAATATATAAATCGCCTACGAAAAATAATTAAGGGGGAAATAAAATGTGGACAAAACTGTTGAACTTTCAATTCAAAAAAGCAAATTTATAAAACCGCCTAGCTAAATTTTCAACAGAAAAGGGTGAATTTTTAATAAACGTACAATAGTTAAATTTTGAACAGAAGGGTCTGCGGCCGAAAGCTGTAAATTTTCAACGAAAAAGAAAATAAATTGTCAATAAAAGAGTTTAATCCTCTACTATTTTCAAATGAAAGAGATTAGTTCTGACCCAAAAATATAATAATAGACTTTTCAATTTAAAAGAATTAAATTTCGACGAAAAATACTTGAATTTTCTTATTGGCTTCTATTAATTGATTTCGAATTTAAGCGGGAAAATTGGATATTTCTTGAAAACAGGGGTAGAGGGCATTAATTATTTAAAAAGAGGAAAGAAGCTGAACATTCTGCGTTAATCCCCGCCCCCTAAGTCAAGAAACATGTTACATAACTCCTTCCTCACCCTTTGAGAATGTGATGTAGTTTTTGAACGCCCCCTGAATAAATTTTGGGTTTGTCCCCAAAAATGTCAAAAAATTGCAGAAAGCTGAAAAATGATCAAATGATAAATGTTTGAATGTGCCACGAAGAAACACGACATAGTGAGCAATCTCGAATATTGGTGGCTGTCAATTTTGACAAAGCCGCATATGACACGTCAATAGAATATGAGAATTCATGAAAGTAGATGTCGCACGAAAACCCGATGAAAATGGCGACGACAATTTTCTGAATACATATTTCATGCGTTTCAAGTACGAAAATTGTAAAAAGGAAACGTAAAGTAAAAGAACATCAACGCGAAGGATCTAAACGAAAAATCCCTTTCTTGCATTAAGACGTTTCATTTCTTGGCATATCTTTAAAATTCAATTGAACAGAATTAAATTATATTTTTGTTATTCCTGAAAAGGCAGAAAATCGATTATGATAAAATCGAGTAAGAAGTAAAATACGATTCAAGAGAAACAATGGATTTTTCAATATACTGCGTAGTTCCATGGAGCAATATTTTTTCAAGTTTGTAGATTATATCACCGCGGGAAATGGTTTCAATTTATAAAGTATTAAGAAAATTGTTCCACCAAAAAAACTGTAAAATAAAGCGTAATATTTACCCCAATTTCAGAGTAACCTTCATCTGCAAACAAAACAATCTTTACATGGCAATATTAACCTCCCCACAACGAAAATAATTGAATTTGCGAACTAAAATAAATACTAGCGCAACTTCAACTGCTTTTACTTCGTAATTCTTCTTCAAAATCTCTTTTTATTTAGACAGAAATAATATACTTTTGCTTACAGGAAATCGATTTTTTTTTTAAAGAACATTTAAAAATGTTATTTAAAAAACATGCACCTTCATTTCATAAAATGAATCACGAAGACATGCTGATCTCTTCAAAGATTTGAGACCCATTTTTCAATTCTAAGTAACAAATGATATTCCCACATAGACGTAATTTTATCAATATTTTTAGTACTATTATTTAATGATTTTCTTTCTTCACGAAAAAATCTATAATTCTCTCATTAATGATAATTACTTCCACATTCGAGCAAGAATAATGATTACCTTTCTGAAATTCTGAACTTCTGTAGAAAATATGTACTTTTTTTTATCAAAAATATGAAATTTCATCATCACGCGTAAGAGCAAACATCCGAAACTACAATACGCATTACGCTCCTTCGTAGTATGTATAGGTAATTTAGTTTAAAATTGCCATGTACTGCCGTATCGTTTCCCAGAGTTTTATCTCTGAACCCTTTAACCAGCTTCGATTGTCCATTAAGGCAAAACAAATATACTTTTTTCTGTTTCACTTCGATACCTGCATGCTAAAAAAAAACTTATCTTGTAGTGGTCGTCTAAAACAACCACTCTAGCGTTGCTCGTCTAAACTCTAAAAGAACCACTCCGTTTTTTGAAAACGGTCGTTTTAGACGATCACTAAAAGAGAGGTTGTTTTAACATGCAGTTTTTAACATGCACATTAGGCCAACTTATTCCTCGTTCCAATAAACTTTAAACTTTCTAATAAAAGAAAATGACAAAAATATTTCTTTTATGATTGAATAAAATTGAATTTTTAGAAAATTTCAAAATAATTTCTAAATTATTAAAGGTGACTTTTCTTCTACTAACAAGTTTTTTGTCCCTGAAATTTGCAGTAAACCTTTTTTTTTCATTTTGCAGTTCTGAAAAAGCAGGGTCTATAATAAAATTCAATTTTCCCCTTCAAGTGACACAATATTCCTTTTGCTCCACGAACATATTTTTTTACGCTTCGCATCATTTATCGACGATTCATTCCAAAGTCCGCATGTTTCTGAATGTTTGTCTTAAAACTAGATGAAAAACGATTGCAAAATTTTGTATTTGAATTAATGAGAATCTTATTATTTAAAATGAAGAGACTTTAAAATCTGGTCATTCATAATTAAATAATTTTATTATATAGTTTAAAATGGTTAATTTAAAATGCTAAGTTTTACTAAACGGAAGTAGTTTAAATAAAACTACATTATATTAAAGAATTTTATTTTAAATGTGCCAAGTTGTTCACTTTGGCCATATCTTATATGTACCCCTATTAAATTAAATTCTCACAAGAACTGAAGGTAGGATATAGGGCAACTTATGTCTGCACAAAATGATCGTATATCGAGTTGAATTATTGGAAAACTGAATGAAAGGCACTAGAGAACGTTTATGTTTTAAATTTTTACAATTTTTTGCAATATCATAAATATCATACTATTATCATGTCACACTATTTTGTTTAGAAAATTGAGGAGTACATAAAATTTCTTAAGTGATGTTTATTTAATGTCCTAAGCTTTAAACTCAATATCTTATTTCGTGTGGGCAGAAGTGGCTATGAAGAATGTCGCTCGGAACGTGGGTCGCAATTATTTGGAACGAAATACACGATCTTTTCCTGGATTGCCAGTCAATACTAAAAGATTATAAGCAATACTAAAAGACTAAAAGATTAAAATTACTCCTCACATTCTAATCCAATAAATTTTTTATAAGCAAATAATTTTAAATGTCCCATTTGAGGTTCTTATAAAAAATTCAACATGCTTTCCAGTTTTTTAGGGTTAAAAAATCAAGGAAAATTGCATGGTTTCAAGGTCACTTAAATAAATCCTGCCTTAAGTATGAATAAAAATTTAAATTAGATTCAAACTCACTTTTTGCTATATGTTGATAATAATTAATTAGGATTTAATGCAGAAAACAAAGAACTTGTTTTCATCACGAGAATCTTGTTAGACTTGATCTTATCAATATCTTAATTAGATTAAATTCGTAGGAGGATTTGTCATTCGAATTCAGAGTCCTTTGAAACACGTGATATATTTTAGACATCGCATCGACAAAACTTTGATGACAAAGCGAACGAGTTGTACCATCTGTTGTGTGCTGTTCTTGGCAATGAAACCCATTTTCTGAAAGGTTCACAAAGTTTTCCGTGCAAGCCCGAGAATGCAACTACAATGGCGTCCCACAGTTTCACGGGGTTAATTAATGCCACTCACTCATATTCGCATCTCTAAGCTGCTTCGCAAGTTGCTCACCTTTTTCACTCCTTTCTTCCCATTGTATAATTTTTCATTTCTTCAACAAACATCCTCATACTTTTTCGCCTAAAACCTAATTAAACTTTATTTCAAAACTCGCCTTTCCTGTTTCAGTTTCTCCTTTCTCCTCGCCGCGATTCTTCTTCGCTAGCTTGAATTTCAGAGGGTTGGAACTGCCTTGATCTTCAACATAATTTCTGAGATTTTTTCCTCGACGAGAGTATGTCTTTTTTTATTTGAGAGAATTTAGAATAAAAAATGTCTAGTCGAAATAGCAGCAGGTCAGAGAAAAACTAGTATTCAACGAGCGAGCATGATTCTTATTTAGACTCGGTGCCATTTTTTTTAATTTCGTTGTTTTACCCCCCCCCCCCCCAGTTTATTCGAATTCCCAAACAAATTATCTCCAAATTTGATCCAAATCGGTTAATATTTACGGGTGGAGAAATAGCATGAAATTTCCGATGATTTAACATGGGTGAATGAATTTAAGCCACCAAATAAAACCCCATAAGTGACAAATTTGAATTTTAATAAATATAGCGGGTTCTTAACGCTTTTTCAAATTTTGTTTTTAATTAATACCCATTAATCGATAAGCGAATAAAATCCAATCATTTTAAAACTAATTTGAAAGCATTTAAACAATTTTTATTTGTTTGAACATGTGTTTTTTCAGGTAAGTCGCGAAATTAACGTACATATTTTTTAGACGTTACGAGTTAAGTTAAGAATGACTTAAATTCATACATCCTCAAAATTTATTATTGATTCTTAATATTAGAAGAGTTAGGAGTAGTATAATGAAACAAGAAATCATTTGTTAAATACCATCGGGTTTAAATAGCAGATTTACAAAAATGCTCAAATTTGGAAATAATTTTTTGAGCAGTCGAATCAAGCGGGGGGGGGCAAATAGATTCGAAAAGTAGAAAATAAGGGCCACCCCTATGAAGTCAGTGATTTTTTTGTGAACCTTTTGCCAATCCTCTTAAATTTGTTAATCCTAGGAACATTTCCTAAAAGCCTTTGAAATTCCATTAAATATTTTGACATCTTATGAAAGCTTCTAAAATCCGTAGATATACTTTGGAATGTTTTTAAATCTCTTTAAATTTTTTGAAATTATGTGAAATCATTGAATCTGCTTTAAATGGGTAAGAAAACTCAAAAAATGGGTAAGGAATAAGAAAAAGAGCAATAATCACCAGCATCGCGTTCGTATTTCCTAGCTAGTGTCATTAAAATTTAATATTACCGATGCTTCCAAGGAAATAGGGAAGAATTCTGAAATTTATGTCAATTTACAAAGGCATTTCCTAAGTACTGAAATCTTGAAATTGGAATTCTCTATTAGTTCTTGAGAAACATTAAATTTTTCTTCAAAAAGGAATTTATACAAAGAAAAGATAAGAAGTTTGGTTAATTTCAAAACACCCTTTGAGCCAGTCAAAACCAGCCTCTCACTTTTTCCTCATTCTTTCTTCGTCCTTTGTAAAATACTAGGGATATTATCTATAGTAATATTTATATTTATAGATATATTTATAGGTAAAATACCAGTAAAACAATAGAAATATATATTGATAAAAATTCAAATAATAATTCAAAATAAAAACATAGAGATTAACATAAAAAGTTATTAGGTATAATTTTCCATTCTTTGATAAAATTAATGACTTTTATTCAATTTGTTAAAAATTGACATTGAATGTATTACAAAAAGAATTTTAGATTAGATGAACGCTTCTATAGGTTTTTTTCTGAATAGATTTTTCAGATTAATAAGAAAGTATCTACTGATTTCAAAAGCAGAAGAAACAAAAAGAAATTTACCGAGCCTGTATAAAATTACCGTCAATAATTTGAATGACACTATTGTGTTCACGAAAATCAAAAATTCCAACAGAAAACATTTCAGAATATAAGATTTTTCGATACTTAGATTTAACGAAATAGAAAATTTCCAACAGCAAAATTGATCAAAATATTTTTAATTTCCGTAATATAAAATTCTAGATTTTTGTAATGTCAGAATAACAAAATATCCGACAGGATAGAAATGCCGATTTATAAAATTTTTGGAAACATGAAATTTTAAAAGATAATATAGGCGACATTGCATGGGTAACTTACAAATTTACAAACCTGTCGTGATAAAAGTACATAATAAAAAAATTGCAAATCGAGAATTTTCGTTATCGGCAATTTGCAAGTCGTCAATCTTCTAGTTTGGGAATTAAACATTTTTTCGACAATTTTCTATTCCGAAACTTTTTATTTGGGCAATACTTACAATTAATACTCCGAAATTTTATAGAACTTTAAACTCATCGAAGAATGAGAAATTAGACCTAAATAACTCTTTATACTAATATCTATGATTGTATTTTCAGATATTAGGTAGATTTTAAATAACCCTAATTAGTCACACGTGGCGAATTTCACCCCACACAATTTTCGAGCTTTTAGTGAAGTTCTGGTTACCTTTAACTAGTAACTTTCTGGTTAACTTTACCGACTTTTTTAAAAATATTAAAACAATTAATTTTTGTTAAAAAAAACTAAAGGATCATCTATTCATACCAGTAGTATTCCTATAGATAATTCCTGAAGAGAAAGTTAAAAGTGGCTTCAAACATTTTGGCCCCTAGCAGTATAAAAATTATATCAAAGTATAGTCCAAGTTCTACTGTAAGTAAAAAAAAATTTGATTTGTAAGCTTTTTTGATTTCTGATTTTGGTACATAAAAGGGTTAACCAGAAAGTAGATTTCATTTCGATCCTAAAAGAATAAGAAGTTTCTTAAAAGGGACGTAAAATATTAAGAAGAAAAGTTTGTTGGTTTGGTCATGACCAATAAAAAAAGCTCAGCGTGTTAGAACCAAGTTGGTTGAGTTTCATAGCTGGATAAAAATGACGAATGTATTCGAAATGAGATCGAGAGTAATTTCCAGCATTCAGCGGGTAGAGAGTTGTCAGGACTTCTCTGGCTGCTCTTTACCTTGAGGATTCGGTTTACGATCGGACATGCCACGTCAATGCGAATTATACCTACAATATATAAATGTAGGATATGCACTGAAGAATATTGCATTAAATTTCCAGTTCTAAGGTGCAGTTCTCTCAAATAGCACGTTTATGAGTTTCACTATATGGCCCGTCAAGTAAACTTCATTACTCAGTGATTCGGTACACGGCGAGTCTCAGCAGGATAATTAATGGGACATAATATATTGTTATAGCTAAGAATCTTATCGTATTCACGAATATAGAACGTTGTAAAAATATTTCGTTTCAAAAATTTTATTTACGAGTACGGTGCACTCGTATTAAAGACATTGAAATTGTTCAACCAAAAAGTATAGTCAAGACACGTTTTAATGTTTTGGGCAAAGGCAATAGAAAATAAAATATTTTGCAGTAACCTTATACATTTTTTTGTCTTTTAATGTTTCTAAGTATTTTCGATGCTTTAATCTTGCACTGAGAAAAATGCCTGGTAACTGTGACTACTTTTTCATAGCTGCTGGAGGCTCCCGCAAGCCAAATATAGTTGCAAAACTGAATGAAGTATTAAAAGTAGTAAATATAACTGTTTTTTTCATTAATTAAACCATATGGAACATGTTATTTACATTGATATTGTTCAGTAATTTTAACTATTTCATTTAGTCGCAGTAATTGATACCTGTGTAGTTAAAATAACTGCAGATTGTATGTAGTTACTTCAACGACTGTAATTAGGATATGCAACCACTTCCTTTAGTCCCACAATTTTTCCACAGGCAAAAGTTGTTTGCTTGAACTACTTTAACTAGTAAACTGAACTATTATTTATAGTTCTACGAGGTTCCCGCATCTAAGCCATAGTTATTTTTACCCATAGTCCTAGTGAATGTAACTACTCTTCCTAATTCTAAGAAATACCAATATTAGTTACTTAGCCTGCTTTCTTAGTAAATTCAATCGCTTTTACTAGTTTCAGGAGGTTCAGCTCGACTGTAGCAATGGAAGAGTCTCGCTCTGAAGGAATCATGTTGATCACGATAGACTTTGCTCTAGGTAATTATGCTTTGCCAGAAGAAGAACAAAGGGTGGGCATGTGTGGGCCCCAACCATCCCCCTCTGGAAGAAGTTGTGCGTTTCCCGTTTGGTCATTATTACACAATCTGAGAGAGATTTGACATGAACTGAATTAAAATTGACGTTAATTTTGTGTGGGAAAAAAGTTTGCAAGCGGGAAAAAACACAAAAATCTGTTAATTTATTTTATAGAAGAAAAGATGAGAAAATAAGAGGAGGTCGAGGGAGGGGGTAGAGGGTCGAAAAGAGATAAAGTTGCTAGTAGGTCGGGGGTGGCAGAGCCACCTCGAGCTGTGTGACTTATTTCATGAGAAAGTCTTTTGGCATTGTGTGTCCGCGAAATGGATCAAAATTATATTTCCCTAGAGGAAATATGTTCAAAAGGTGATGATGATGCAGATTCGTAGAATTTAATGGTGGTTTCTTTGATATACTCTGAAATGTATGGTCTTTGAAATTCCCTGTGAAGGACAAAGTTCTTAGTATATCTGGGGGTTTTGTGATACGTCTAAGAAATTTATTTTGTATGATTTGAATGTGATTGATATTACTTTTTGTCGCTCCTCCCCATATTGTACATGCATAAGTTATGACTGATCGGATAAACATTTTGTAGATCAGGAGTCCATATTCGGGTTTTACACTCGAGTGTCTATTAAGAATAGGATTTAAGCGCGAGAGGACCGCGAGAGCTTTCCCTTTAGTTTCATAGATGTGCTGCTTTCAGCTAAGACGCATATAAAGTTTACCCCTTAGGCATTTTACGGAATTTGTTAGAATTGTTCCATTCTATTGAATCGTTAAACATGTTGGGTGGATCAATTTTAGCAGGTCTTCTGTTTGAGAAAAGAGTTCATTCTGACTTTGCTACGTTTATTTTTATTCTCCAGAGTTTAGCCGAAGCCTCGATGACGAGCTTTGTTAAGTAGTTAAAAAATTTTTTAACAGACCAGGAGGAAGAGAATAACGCGGTGTATCTGCATATTATCCATTTGAAACTTCGGGGACATCAGGGATGTCATTTACGTAAATAATAAAGAATACCGGCCCTAGCATGATGCCTTGGGGCACACCCGCCCCGATTGGTTTCTCTTTTGAGAGTATCTGGCCTATTTTGACTAAGAATTTCATATCAGAAAGATAAGAGCTTATAAAGAGGATATGCCCTCTTGGGAAATTGTAATTTATTAGTTTTCTGAGCAGTCCTACATGCCAAACACTGTCAAAAACTTTTTCTACATCGAGGAAAACAGCTCCAGTATGTTTTCTTCGATTGAAATGTAAGCTAATGGCTTCGGTTAGCTTAAGCATCATGTGCTGCGTAGAGTGGCCTTTTCTAAAACCGTATTATTGCAGATTAAGGATGCTGTTTTATCGAGGTGAAAGTTTACACGTGTGAGTATTATTTTTTCAAATATTTTGCTCAATGTATTAAGAAGACTAACGGGCCTGTAGCTGGTTGGATGATATGGATCCTTGCCTTTTTTCTAAAAAACTAAAATGTAGGCTACTTTTCATGAGTTAGGAAGGTAGCTTAGGTGAATACAGGCATTGAAGATATTGGCGAGGAGAGCGACACACGAAATCGGAAGTTTTTTGAGGACTAAGTTTGAAATTGAATCAGTACCAGGAGCTTTGTTATGTTTAGTAGTTTTGACTTGTTTGGTTAGTTCCTTATGGGTTATTTTCTTGAAATGTTCGGTACTAGGCGTTTTAAGAAAATCGGAGACATATGATTTGCTACGACACTCGACGCGCCATTTCTGTTGCGAGAGGCGGCACGTCGTCCAGATACAAGTGATTAACCATTCTAAAGTGGTCCCACTCATTACATGCGAACAGTCGTAATGATTATATTATTTTTAACTACTTATTTATCACTACGAGAATAAAGTTTTTTTTATTGCACTTGACTCCTTAACGAATCTATGTGAATAATCATTGTTACTATACTTTGGTTGTCACCTCTCATAAAAAGGTAAATCAGTTGATCCAAATAGGAGAAACGGTTATGGCAACTACAGCTGATTAACTATCTTAAAGTAGTCTTTCTTACTACATACGAATAGTAACAATGATTGGAAAAATGGTACTCGCGACTACTTTTTTTCAACTACATCACTATAGTTCAGTTTAGCATAGCTATTTTTTCAGTGTGGGTAAAATCAATTAAATTTGGCATAAAACGTGATTACTCATAAATTATGCACGAGCACTGGAGACAGAAAAAACTGAGTGTAAGAAATATTCCCGGTAATCGGTCAAGCAACGTAATCGCGAGGTGGGTACATGAACGGGGGTCAACTTTCCGTGTTGAATCGTAGATATCTCCGACGGAGTCCGCTACAGGCAGCATGTTACATACCTGTAACCAGGGAAAGCTACAATTACCTGCAGCTTTTTGTAACCCCAATTTTTTTCAGTGCGTGTGGCACACGATACATACTTAAATAATAATCATAATTTTTTTCAATATCAAACCATTGTTAGCGAGATATTGAAAACTTTTTTCTAACGTCTCATTTATTCAGAGTTTTTGTTTTACTATGACAAAATAATATTTGATTTGTTATCACAAAACACATAAGGACTATACCCAATTATGGAACATTGGAGGCAACTTGACGCAGGTCAAATGGAAATGGAAAACCACAAATGAACATTTTTTATTAGTTCCAATATAATTTTGTCTATATATAGAGTAAACCTAAGATATCAAACTATATGCTCTATATATTGCTACACAAAATCGTTTATATTATTCTTGATATTAAAATATGGACCCTACAACACGTCAACGCAATACCTAATACTTAAATAACTTCTTTAATTCTATTCATAAATAAATAGTTCAATTATAATTAAGTCTATGAAAAAATCGGAAAAGTAAACAAAAGAATAAGTAAAGGATGGTGGACCCAAAAAGGATTAATTTTTTGTCAAAAATTAATTCCTACAAATTTTTCTTTTTGTGCCAATATGTAATTTTTTTAATTTGACACAAGAATCTACAGATATTAGACAGTATAATAATAACTAAGAACATCTATAGATTTCTGGGCCAAATTCTAAAATCTAATCATAAACGGTATAATTAATTTTTCTCAATGAATTGGGAGGCCATGTTTTTAAACAAATTTCTGCTTTTATTTTGATTTCAGTCGTTTAAGAAATATTTGATATTATTATACATTAATTGATTTATTTTCAAACAAATATATCATATAGACTTTTTTGAGTCCATTTTGACAAGAAAAATTGCTTATATCATTTTAATTTCAGTTTCAATAAATTATTTTACTTTAAAGTACATTTATTGTTTTATTTTTAGTAGAATACATCGCCCAGAATTTAGACAGACTTTAAAAAGTTCATTTTTACAAAAAATGATTTTTTTATTGTAGCCGTTAATGGATTATTTTACTTTGGATTATATACATTTTATCCGTTTGTATTTCGAAGCTAAGCAATAAAATAACAGGAGCTACTGAAAATAAAATAAGCAGTTTTTTTCAAAAATGGACTTAAGAGACTCATAAATGTATTTTTTATTTTTAAAGAAATATTAGTAATGTATTTCATCAAAAATTAAACAATAGATAATTTTCAAAGTAAATTAATACATTAAAATGGCATTTAATATACAATAGGCATTTTTTGTACCAAACTTGGCTTGAGAGATCTCTACAAATTATTTTTTTAATTCTATCCAAATTTAGGAAATATTTTGATACAAAAATGAACAATTTTTAAAGCAGCCGTTATAGAAAAAATAAAGATTTTTTGTACCACACTAAGAAAAAAATATCAAAATTATGCGAATTGATTATACATAATGTTTTTTTTTCAGTTAACAACGCAAATTTATAAAAAGAAAAGAAATTTTTCAATGATGCAAGTTTTTAGGAATTTTATATTCATAGATTTAATAATACCAAAACCAAAATTAATGATAATTAGTGATGAAATGGTAGAAAAAATGTAGGTAAGGTAGGCATCGGATAACTATCATATGCACTTTAAACAATTTTTTTTATAGTTTTCATAGTCATTTATCGTTCAGTACATATTTAACATATCAATATTTTCAATAATATATATCTTTTCCTGAGATTAGTGAAAATTATATACAAAGGTATTAATCTTAAAAACGGTGTTAAATTTAATATTTCAATATTTAAATCCAATTTAAGCATGTTTAGAACATCCCTGACTTTTCTCTGACTTTACCTTACATTTTCAGGGTTTTCAGGTTAGTATATACATATAAAACTCTTAGTTGTAGTTTGCAATAGGAAAATACACTTTATAGTATTATTTATAGAAACTATTTATTCTGTAACGCTTTTATTTCTTGTTAAATCCGAATTTTTTCAATAACTCAATTATTTTCAACTATAATTACGTATCTTAACTCTAAATTATTTTCAAACATTTTCAATTATAATAATAAAGATCAATCATTTACTTTTCTTCTAAAGCTTCTAAAATTAGCAAGTACATGAACCACAGACTGTTCTCGAATATCGACAGATTTCGGTAATAGGATATTCAATTGTGGCTTACAATTTAGACCATCTGCTAAATCATTTCAACTTCCTGTAAACAGACTAGCGTTCAAATTTAAATTATTTGAAAATTTGAAATTGATTATTTTTACATGCATACATTTTTTAGCTCTAAACAGTTTAATTTTAATTGTTTTAATTTTGTTGTCTTTGGATTCAGTTTTGAATTGAAACCGAATTTTAATGGATTAAGTAGGAATTTTTTAATGTATTTTACATATGAAATTTTAAAAAAATTTGAATATCTTTATTTACAAATTACGAACGGTGCTTTGTAAAATTTCTCAATAATAGTTCAATATTTTTGATGTGTATATCCGGTTTAAAATTTTTAATTTTCAAAGTTTAGAGTTTGAAGTTATACAGTTTAAAATTCAATAATTTTAAATCTAATATTCTGGAAACAACAAAGAATTCGAAACGCTTTGAATTCTTATATTTAATTTCAAACTTTTAAATTTGAAATCATTTACAATCAAATTAAAAAATGCTGAAATACTGAACACATCAACGAATTCAAAGTGCTTCAAATTCTTATTTTTAATTTGAAACTTTTAAATTTGAAATTATTTAACCTGAAATTAAAAAATGCTGAATTTCGAAAGCTTTTTAACAAAAATAGTTGGTTTTTGAATTCTTTCATAACTTTAAACTTCACCACATTGAAGCAGATTAAGAAATAACTTAAATAATCCATATTATAGTAAGCTAAAGTTTTTCGTAAATTTAATGAATTTAAAATTTAAAAAAAAACTGCTCGGTTTGAATATTTTTCAGCTTGATAAAATGTAGAAATGAAATTAATTTATTTTAAATTTTAGTTTTTAATTTTAACTTTTAATATTTGTACCCATTGTTCGTAACTTTTTTTATTATGTGTTAAAGTGTTTCAAAATAATAAAAAGTTTATCCAAGTTTGGTAAACAGTGAACACCCAGTGGACTATGTCGAGAGTTATCGACAAAAGTGGCGCCATCTTGGTACCTGAAACCTCTCACCTCGCGTTCCAAATACCTTCGACGAGTATCATCATGCTTTTGATGGCTCGCTTCGGATATACGATTGTTATGCACCAAGGGCCGCATTATGAGTGCGCGATTTCCTCTGAAGCTACGAGCTTGCTTTTAACGGGACGCTTTGCTTTTTCGAGGAGGGGAAAGTAAGTGACGTTTTTTTTCTAATTTTCATCCAAGATTCAGTGCACCAGACTTGCTCCCTTTTTCACAAAGGTGTCCACTTAAAAAAAAAATCGATTCTATGCGAAGAAAGTTTAAATTTAACATAGCGTAAAGACATTAGTAATTTAACTGACCGGAAACGTAACTCGAACAAATCCTCACCGATCGATTTGAGATGTCAAAAATATATTCAAAATTGCTTTCTCCAGCGACGTACGTAAGATTTTTTTATATTGCATAGTTTTGTTTTAATAAACAATTTTGTTCCTACGTACGTCTCTTGCTTTTGTTCTATAGAATCGGAAAAACTTTGGATTTTTAATCTTTATCAAAAATTGCGGGAGTTAGGTTTTCGGCCCACGAAGAAATGCTGCGTGGCCGCCATTTTGTCATGCACGAAATTAAAAAAAATATTTTGTGTACTTTATTACTAGTATTATGAATCCCATTTCACAAAATTTCAAATGATCTCTTTATTGAACGAAGAAAAAATACCAGAAATATGCCTATTTTTCGTGTTCTACAGTGATGTAACCCCTTAAGAGGGTTGTTTTTATTTATTTAAATGATGAGTATCACGTTGGACAAAGATTAAATAAATTAAATTAAACCTTAATATTTCAAGAAGATTCAGGTGAGACACAAGTTTAACATTTATTTTCTTATTTTATATTTCCAAGCGAAATTAGAGGTTGCGGCCCACTACTAAATTAAAAGAATTATATAGACAAATAAGTATTAATATTTAATAGAATAAAATAGAATAGAATTTAATTTTTAAATTACATGTCTAGTGAATTCAACAGAACTTCGGTTACATAAAAAAATTCTAATTACCACAATTCTATTTAAGGTAACAGAATTCTTGTAATTTTAATAGAATGATAGAATGTTCAATATAAACGTAGTGAATCTAATAGAAATCTATTTGATTGCAAAATTTAAGAAAATCATATAAAATTTAGAATAATTTATATGCTTTTAGCAGAATTATAGTAAACTGACCAAAACTCTAGTGAACTTCATAGAATTCCAGAAAATTTAGCAGAACTTTGATTAATTAAAAAGAGTCATTCAATTAATATATAAACACGATAAGTCTCATCCAAGTTATTGAACCTACAAGTTTCAAAAAGTTAAACCGAAAGGATATGATTGTCTGATGTCCTACTAATATTTTCAGTGCACACACACAGAAAAATGTTTGTTTGTAACATAAAAAGCATTCAAGAATTGTTTTCAGTGAATCATCCACGAAATTTTTATTCTATATTTTTCAGAAAATTTGAGTTATTTATAACATTCTAAACTATTCTGCGAAAAATTCAAATATATTTGCATATAATTTCGAAATCAAAATTCAGATGCTCATTTCACATCGCAAAACTTTACCAAAATAATGTAACTGGAATGGAGGTATTTTAAACTTTTACAGACTTTTATGGTGATAATTATGGCCCATATTAAATTACATAAAGTTGAAGTAAATATTAAGATTATTTTACTTAATTAAAAGAAATTACAAATCAATCTTTATGTAATTTAATAATGTGAAAAAATCAGCTAATAATTAATTAATGCATTAATAACGTAATAAGCATTAAACTATCATTTTCATTTGGACATCGAAATAATTTTTATTCTACTTTTTTTAATTTTCACTTTCAACATCAGAATTATTCGAAAAATTATGTAATTGAAATAGGGATGTTTTAATATAAATAAACTTTTATTCTGCAAATCATATCAGTTTATGTGGTCTAATTTTAAGGGACTAAATTTTTATTTTTATTTAACTTAATATTAAAAAAAATTATTCAGATAATAATTAATTAATTATTTCATAATATGAGAAGATTTTAACTATAACTTTCACTGAAACATTCAAATAATTTTTACATTTTTTTTTAATTTAAACTTTCATTTTCTAAAATTTAATTTATTAATAACGTTTTAAATTAATTCCAGAAATCATAAGTTTTAATAAAATCAATTAATAGTTAGTTAATCAGTTCACAACAGAAAAAGCAATAAACAATCATTTTTATTGGATAATTCTAATAATTTTTACATTATATTTTCTTTAAATTTAAAACAGCATTTTTGTATATTTAAGTTATTAATGATATAATATTTATTATTATTAATAATAATTTATTATAATTTTGAAAAATAAACTTAGTTACTCATTACACTTCACAAACATCAGGCAAATGATATAATTATAATAGAGTTGTTCTAATAAAAAAATAAACTTTTAATGTAAAAGTAATAGCTAATATTGAATTACATAATCTGAAAGTAAACCTTTATGTAATTCATTATTATATTAAATTTGAAGTTTAAATTCTGGATAATCGTATTGCTTTTGAAGTAATGCCAGAAAATTTAAGTTTTAACAGAATGATTTAACAAATATTCAATCATCTAAAAACAAAAAAAGAAGCATTAAACCATTATGTTTATTGAAAAATCAAATAATTTAAAGCTTTAAAAAAAATATTTTTATTGAAAATTAATCAGCTAATAATAATTAAACAGTCAAAACATAAAAAGCATTAAATGAATAATTTTTATTGGGGCATTTAAATAATTTTTTTACGATTATTTTTTCTCAATTTTTATATTAAAAATTGAATTTATTTTTTCAGTTCACCTTTTAAAATAATTCCAGGAATTAGTTAAATATACGTACAAGTCATTTTGAAAAAAAGGATTCAGGTAGTCACACATTAAAGATGTTATAATCACACTAATAAATATATAAATTGTTCATTATAATATAGCACTGTGGCGGCGTTGCATGTAAAAAATCGGTAGACAAAAACAATAATGAACTACTCGAAAAATTAATACTCTGCAGTCACAATCTCAAACACAAGGCGTGTTATGCATCCATTGCAGAAATGGAAACAATGATTACCGATATGTACTTAAAATACATAAATTCTAGTTGATAATATAACACTGGGGTGGCGCCACGAACTTGGAGAATTTGTACATTAATGTAGAATAGCCTACAGTAATAGATAGATAGAATATACTACATTACTACCAAGATGGAGGTTATCACTTTTTATATAAAGAATCTTCCTGTGAGTCGAATATCAAATACAAATATAGTACAAAATACAGTACAAAGTATTTTTTTGTATTTTCTTCTTTTCTGTTTCACTATTATGTTCTTGTTCACATGTTCATATATTTTTTACAGAGCACGTTCACATGTTTAATATATGTTCTTGAGACCATAAAAAAGAGCAATTACTTTACTATTATTAATGTAAGAACATAAGATAATTTTTTCGCAGACTTCAGAAATTTTGCACTTTATTTTCCTTTAGAGGGAGTAACTTTGACACAGACTGCCTGGACAGACTGAAAAGAAAAATATTTTGTTTTTTAATACGCCCTACTGTTTACGAAACTAATTTTGATTGCGATTTTTCTGAAGTTAATTCCTGTTGTTTTTGACTTCCATAGCTTACGAAGCGAAAAATAAGTTCGCAAAAATTTCACTGCGAGTCGGATTTGAATCGACACCTCCTCTGTTCATATATAACGGGGAAACATAGTAATTGAATGATAAAAAATGACCAAAAAACATTACGTCAAAGTATTAACGGGGTTCTCTCAGTCACTTGATTGACCAAATATAAGTTTTAAAATGTTCACATGTAAGCTGTGATAGCAGAATTGCTTGAAGCACCTCTCATGAATGGAGGTGTTGGTTCAAATCTGACACACAGTGAAATTTTTGTGAATCTGTTTTTCATATCTTTCAATAAAACTTGAAAGAGTCAGTTTGAAACATACATACAGGCAAAAAAAAAAGAAATTAAATTTTTCTGACATTTTTTTAAACATCTGACAAGAGAGCGAGTCCCAAACTAAGGTAAACTTTCCGTGGTGAATCGCAGATACCTGCGGCGGACTTCGCTAGTGGCAGCATTTTAAGGTCTGCAACCACAGAAAGTTCACCTGAGTTGGTAGTAATCAGCTGACTACTACCCTGCTTGAACGATTACCTGCAACGCTTCGTACCCCCAGTTTTTTGTGTGAAGTCTCTTGCAATCTGATATATCTTTTAGAGAAATAATGACGTTAATTAGTCAAGCATTCTCACAAACTGGATGATGCATTATCTGGCAAATGGTCTCCTGAACGAAAAACCGGAACTTTTTCATCGAGAAACATTAGAAGCCTGGAATCGTGGCCGTTAAAATGATGGAACGACCCGCAAGCCAAACAGACTTTCTGCGCGCGTCAGAATAGTCAGTCTTTCTGTCTGGTCTTTTTTCCCTCTCCCTTGTGCTTTTCTGTCTGCACCGCGGAATTTCAATACGTGGAGGCTTGCGAGTTTGCGTCATCACCTAGACACGTTTGCAGGAGTAGAGCGTTTCGAGAAAAATAAACAGGACTCTTCACAAAAGAAATAAGAGTGACACAAACGAAACTCCATAACTCGTTACGCAAGATTCGTTAAAAAGTTTACAGAGGTCCAATTTAAGTGTTAAACGGACGTCCACGTTTTTAAATGGAGTTTTGTTTGAATACAAGAAGTGCCGAGGGAAAAAATTGTCACATGTACGTAAAAATTAGAAGTTTGAAATCGAAAAGTAATATTAAAAAATATAGTTTTGGTCTGGAAGGTTTTTTAAAATATATTAAGGAAGTTAGTGTGTATTTTTTTAATTAATATCGTAAACGTTAGACATAGTTTTTGTTATATATTAATACTGAAATATATTAGCACCTTGTAGATTTTGTTTTTACAATTACTATTTACGAATTTTTAATGTCCTATTTTATAGATAATAATTTAATATTTCGAAGATTTAATATGATCAAAGTTCTTCTAATGAAAATATTCGTGTCAAAGTAATCATAATCTAATTACTTTTCCGTGTAACCATCAATCACTTTTAAGAATGAATTTTGAGTCAAGTGTAATTATAACTTTTGTACAGTACTCAATTGAATGCGTTCTTAAATGAACAATACAAAAAGGCAAGTATATATATATATACCATTAAAAAACCAAATGTTTCAAAATTAACTACCCATAACTCTCCAAATGAACAATTTGAATATAAGTTTTTTAATAAAAGTTTTGCGTTCTATTACATCTAAAGGGGAAATAATCATGAATTGAAAATTTAAAACAATTTGGATTTTTGTGAGCCAGTAAATTGTGATGTGAAAGTATTATGCATTATCTATTTATATTTGATATCTTGCGCGTGGAAATTGCGTGTAAGTCAAGGGGATAAAGATGTACAGAAAAGAGTCGTTTTTCTTAACGCTCTCTCGTGAAGGGGAGTTCCCGAGAAAATTCATCCTTCTCGAAGTAATGTAACGCGATTAGTATAGTGGTATGGCAATTTCACAGGGTTCATTTCTTTCAAACTACACTTTTCTCTCCTTTCTTACCACCCTTTTAAAAAGAAACGACTTCTTCTCAGAAATTATACATCAGACTTTTATCGTCTTATGTAGCCTTACTTTATTCCCGAATACTTCATAAGAATATGCAAACCGGATAGGCATATCCTTCTTGCGAAAAAAAAACCTATTTAAACAGAAATATTTGTTGATAACTTTGTGTGATGTAGAACTAAATTTTGCCCTATATTTACTAGCACGTTTGTATCAAATGTACCTATGATAAATCCGCATATATCGGATGTAACCCATTTTAATTTTATGATAACAACAGAGTTATAAACTATAAACAACAGTATAAACTCTTTTAATACCAACGCCAAATGAAGTATTAAATTTATGAAAGAGTAAATTCACATAAATGTAATAAACTCAGATTTTTCCACCAAATCCACTTTCATTGATAAGATTTGTTACGACCATATACAGTATTACAAACGTATTTTCAAAAAGGCATTTATCCAAAAAATGTTTCTCTTTAATTACAAAAAAGTACAGCGATTCAGTTAAAATAAAATGAAAGCCACAGTTTAAAGGGCGAATAAAGCTTTTGTGACTTGCAGTGGAATAGTTGGAAATTCCAAAGGCAGCTTAAATTCTAAACAAAAATGTATGGTGGAGGGCGAGGTGAGAACAATCGTAAATATAACTGCTCCACAAGCATCGACTTTGCTAAGAACGTTTTGCAATTTTACTCTTTAAGACTGGCACATGAATCGCAAAGCAATTGTAGACAACAGGCCCGAGTGCAATTAAATGCGAATTTAATCATTATTATGAATTCACCTTACTACCTCGGGTTCTATAAATTGCCCGGAATTATGACTATTCCTATATTCCCGGCTCCCTTATTTAATTCATCCTGTTCCAACTAACGGATAAATATGAGACAGATATTCGCTTTCTGTATCCACCAAACTACTTTAATTGAGATTTTGCGAGACAGCTTGCAGCTGCTGAGTTTATTATCGGCATTTCGTGTAATTAAACCAACTCGAATTCCCGCTTTGCCGGCGCAATACTTGCCGAGAAAGGGAGGCAAGATTTTCTGAAAAAGACAAGATTCTGCCGAGGAGTCAAAGAAAACCCGAATCCAGCCTTTTTCTCTCCGTATCCTCGAAGAGGGAGATAAAAGCTGGCCAGGGGTCAGCGAGGAATCAACTTCAAGTTTTTCCTCCCGGTTCCCTCAGAAGCGATTTCCACTACGATGAATATCGATGTCGCCGAGGGGTCAGAGATGAACCTACTCTAGTCTTTTTCGTTTTTCAGGTCTCGGACTCACTTGAGAAATCCAAACAGTGTTTCACTATTATGATAATATTATTCTTATATTATTATTACAATATACACCAGAACGTTGTAGAACCGTACAGCTCGGGGCTCTGTACGAACTTACAAACAGTCGACACAGGTATAAAGCAGGTATACCAGGCGGCGCCGTACCTAAAAGCAGTACGGCGCAGAAAAGGGATCGACCCACGGAGGCGCTGATATCCCAAGTTGTGAGTGTGTGCACGCCGAGACCAAAGTAACGAAGCCCGGTCTTAAAAGTTGCTGGTGCACATCTCCCATGAAATGGGGTGAAATCTTTTCGAACCTTTTTCAATACTCTAAGCGCTTTATCATTCATTTAAATCCTTTAACAAATCTTAGAAATCCTCATATCTGTTGAGATCGTCTAAAAATTCTTGGGAAAATCTTTTCAATCCCTTGAATGTGGTTCAGCCCCTCAAAATCTCTCAAAAATCCTTATAATCCCTAGAAGTCCCGATAAATTTTATTTCATTCACTTATTACCTGAAGTTCTCTAGAAACCGGTTCGAATCCCTGGAAATTTTCTGAAATCCTGAGAAATCTTGTGAAACCCGTAATAAGTTTAGAAATCTTGTGAAACTCCTTAGAATTTTTTAGCATACCTTATACTCTTTAAATAACCTGGAAATCCTTTCAAATTTATAAAATCACTTAAATCTTCTCAAGTCTCTACTAATCCCCTAAAAATCATGTAAAATACCGTGAAAAAGAAATTAAACATAATATCTTCCAAAATTCCTTCGAAAATGAGGAAACCTTTTGAATTTTCTGAAATTCCGTAAAATCTCATAAAATTTGGTCAAGCCCCCTGAAATCTAATAAAGTGCTCTAAAAGCTTTAAAAACCCTTGAAATATGTAAAAGTTCACTGAAATACATCAGGGACCCTTGAGTTTTGTTGACATCCACTGAACCTTCCCTGAAACTCTTCAATTTTTTTAAATACCGTGAAATCTTTAGAAATTCTATTAATCCCTCAAATTAAGGAAATTTCAAAATTTTATTTTTGTTTTCTGTGAAACAATTTATCAACACGATCAACTGATTGCCTGACGACCACTTATTGGTCCCTCTGACGTCGTTATGATTCAAAAGCACTGTTTTAACCCCGCTTAATAGGTATCGAAAAGGACTGAAATTATGCATGTGCTATAAAAAAATAATTGAAGGGCTAAGCCGAAATTCGAGGATCGAGAATATTACTTTGAAGGTCAAAAAGATTGGAGTTGGCGTGCGTCAGGCACGTATATTTGTAAGGTAGAAAAGGTCGAATGCGAGAAAAAGAAATTCTAGAAGAGGATGATGAGGAGTGAAAATTAGAAGGAAGATAAAGAGGAATAGGGAAAACAATATACGAGGCGTCTCGCAGAAACAATGCGGCATCGTAGATCACACAAGACACCCTCCATTAAAAATATTACGCCATCTTCCTCGTGTAACCAACTGTCACCCTCCTCGACCTCGACGACCAGCTATCCGGAGCAAACTCCTAAGACAGGTCCGAATAACAATGTCGCCATTGTTAAACGTACATCTACTACATCGAGCTCTGAAATATGCAAGTTGCCTTAAGACTACGAGAAAATGACGACAGCTACCCTTCAGACACCCCTTCGTGTACCAGGCACCATTGTTTCGAAATGTGAAAACGTTTCGAGATTTTCCGGAAGAAGATGCTCGTGAATCTTTGGATCCTTGGCAAATTAATTAAAAACAGCAAAGTGGGGACCAGCAAAGTAACTTGCAAAAGTACGCAAGCTAGTAAATTTTTTTTTTAATAGATACTTCTAAAAGAGTTCTAAAGATTTTAAGAATTAAAAAATTTCTTGTTATTAACATCAAATCATTTTTTGTGGCAAGATTTACAATTCTGATTTAGGACAGACGGTCTTCGTATGTTTCTGTGCGTTTTTGTGGGACGCAAAGTTCTCATTTGCCGGAGGGGGCATTTGGCGGCCACGTTCGTCAGAGTGTACTTCTACAGTGTACTACAGAGTGCGCGCATGCGCTTTTAGTCCAAGTGGTGACACTCCTGGCTCTCTCTTATGACGCATGCGCCGTTCATATTAGTAATGTTTGTAGACTGTGCAAATCTATGGTTGGTATGAAGTTCACGTCCGACATTTAATGATGAGTTTAATTTTAGTTATGGCTATTCAAAATTATTGTGTGTTATATTTTTCCTTACGGAAATAAAAGGCTTCACCCTCGGCCCCGCCGGGGCTCCGCCCGGACCCCTGCCCCCCTTTCAACCATTATGCACTTTACCCCCAATACCCAGTCTCATACGAAAACCATTCCGTTTTTGCATAAAATATTGTTTGTCACTCCTCAGCAAACCTTTGACGACCTCTTTCGCTGTTCACAGTGCTCGGCTATGCGCGCGCATGTACGCCTCGTACTGCAAAAGTCCATGTCAAAAATTCATTGTTCTGAGAAAAATAATAATTCATTACAAAAACTCCCTGTCCTAAAGTCTCAATAATAATTTTTTTACGAAAATCCCCTGTTCCAAGTTTTTTGTTATAGTTCAGAAATATAGTAACTCCCTTTTTTCTAAAACTTAGAAGAGGAAAGTTCCAAATTGAGTAAAAATTTTACTTTGAACAAATTTTTAAATTCCTTTTTTAGTCAAAAAACGTAAGAACAGGAAAAAGGCTATCAAATCTAAAATCACAGTATGTTCTGTATTTTATCTTAATATAGTCTAATAATAATAATTTATATTGATCTAATTAGATATTAATTTAATACAGGAAACAGGGAAAGTTCTAAAAAGAAATAAAACTGATTATAATACACTGCAGTCCCGTAAGAAAAGTTCCCGTTATAGAGGACAAGGTGGTCCAAGGGGACAAGAGAGTGTGACGTCGCTAGGTCAGCGGATTACGAAAATATACAAAGAAAACAAGAGGAAGCGTTTCTCTCGAAGAAAAAAATAAACTTTTAGACGAAGTGAAATCAGGTGCTTCAAAACAGATTTATATGTTTAGTATTGAATGTCGATCTCTGAACTTTATAATCTATAAAAGTTAAAAAATCGAAATTTGCAGTTTATCTGCATTTAATTTAAACTTGTTTAATTTGAAAGTATTATGCAAGGTAGTAAACTTGCATTTTATGCGTTATTACTTCAAATGGAAAAATGCTTAGCCTTAGAGTTCGAATTTTTTATTTTATTGACCGTGAAAAATGTTTGCTAACCGAGAAAAAAGTGGGAAATGGCCAGGAATTTTTTTCGATTAAAACGACCACCCTGATATATGCACATGCATTCTTAAAAATCAGTACTTTTATCAAGTTTGATTTTCGAGCACAAACATTTTCACGCTCATTATGACACTATAAAATCAAAATAGCAAAAATAAAAAAACAAAATATTTTTAAGACGAAACTCCAACAGAAATGATTCAGACGGCCCTGATTGTTTATGGTGCGCAGAGTCCCGAGATTGTAGGATGGAGATAAACGTACCACCGAAACGGCTTCTATAGTGGGACTGCAGTGTAATCTAGTTTTAATTATTTTTAAACATTCTATCAAATATAAATCTTACAATAAAATATATAGAATATAGAATTCTCAAGAAAGCTTCATAGTGGAAGACGTAAAGGTCTATAGCTTATCCAATATTTAAAACTTTATTTCTTGAGTAGCCTTTTATAACTTAAGGATTTGTAATTCCATAATACAGGCTTCAACGGGGGGTACTAAAAATGTGTATAATGAATTTTTGTTTCATCGAGGCGCGTTACAGTGATGTAATTTTGGTTTTTGTTTTAACGAGAGATGCAGAAGGTGTTCTCGCGAATGGGCCTGAACTATCATAAAACAGAATTAATGCCGTTCCGTTATGGGGATGCTTCTTTTTTATGAGTACACGTGGGCGTGTATCTGCTTTCTTTCTTCCAGTTTTCATACCTCTATAAAATTAGTAGGAAAAGTTTTTTGCGTTGGAAAAAACATTAATTTAATCTTCTCTCTTTTCCTATAAAACCACTGGAGCTGTAATCCATACAAGAAATTAGTAAATAACAATGGAAACAGTTTCTCGAGTTTAGCTTGACAGAAAAGTTCAGTAAATTTTAGAGAAAGATATTTTTAATTTTATAACAGGCAATTGAAGGTCGGTAAATAAAAATTAGCACTTTTGCAAAATAACAATATATCAATAATAAAAATAATAACAATACATCATCAGAGAGAATTCACAGCTGAGATTTTTAATTACTAAATTTCTCCATCAAGAAACTATCGCATTATCATAAACAATTATCAAAATTCACTGAGTTTTTCCTGAACAATTTTTCATTTTCTCCAACTATACATATTTAAATGCAAGCAATTTTATCTTTTTACATTTTTGACATAGAGTATTTCATAAACGAAAAAAAAAAAAAATTACAGATTCAAATTAAAAAACTTCAAATTTATTAGTATATTTCCAACATAAATGATTACTTTTCTACCATAAAAAAGCCCACTTTTATTCCAAAGGAATAAATTTTTAACAAAACACTTAAATTTTTACCCCAAAAATATGATTATTTAACTAAATACTTACATTTTTAAAAGAAAAAAATTATTTTTAACCAAATAGTTGAACTTTAAATCAGAAGAGGTGAATTTCCAACCAAATTGTAAAAATTTTTTATAAAAGAAAATTAAACTTCAACTAAAAACAGTCGCACTTTCAACCAAATAGTTAAGTTTTCAAGACAAAAAGACAATTTATTTATAATCGTTGAATTTTCAGCCTGAAAAGTTAAATATTCAACAAAAGGATGAATTCTTAACGGCACTTGCATTTTTAACGAAAAAAAGGAAAATTTCAAACCAAGAAAATTACTTTTTTACCAGGAAAGACGAATTTTTAACTGAAAAAGATGAATTTTTAACAAAAAATGGAATAGTTACATTTTCAGCTATGAAATTAATTTTAAACCCAAAAAAAGGAAGAAATTTTTTAATAAAATTATTAATCTTCAACAAACGAATAAAAATATTTTGTAACAAAGCGATTTAACGTTCACCCAAGAAGGTAAATTTTCAATAAAAAAGATGAATTTTAACAGCATAATGTATCAGAAAATATTTTATGCAAAAAAATGTCTAGGTTTAAATACAAAGCAGTTGCATTCAACGGAAAAATACGAGTTTTCGCAAAATAGTAGAATCCTCAACCAAAGAAGATTAATTTTCTATCACAAAATTGCATTTTTATCCAACACGTATTAAGTTTTCACTGCACAGACGAATTATTAAACCAAAAAGATGCATTTTCAACAAAATAGATAAATTTTTGTCAAAAAAAAAATCATTTGCAATTCCAACACTAAAATATGACTTTAAAAAAATAATTTTTTGCCCCAATATAGTTGAATTTTTAACCCAAAAAGACGAATTTTTCAACACGTAAGGATGTCAAAAATTTCCTGATTTCTTCCTGACTAATTTTTCATTTTCTCTGACGATCCATATTCACCAGACCAAAATCATAATTTTGTACCATTCATAGCATATACTTTTTTATACATATAAACAGAATAAACAATTTCAAATTTATTATTTTTGGCAGTTATTCAAAAAGCCTCATCCGTGGCCATTAAAATTCTCTCACTTTTCCCTGATTTCCAGGTTTTTTCCTGACCTACGGCCACACTGCAAATGAGAAAATGTTTGCTATTTTTCTTTTCTTTTAGTTTCTATTGTGAGAAAAATGCGCATAAAACTCTAAACACTTGCTCATTAGCCTCTCCCAACTTTTCCCTACAATGTGAAAAGTCACGGGACCGAGGGGGCTGGAAGAAAGCAGTAGACCGGACGCATACTCGGCAAGCTAAGTGCCAAGGTTCCACAATTACTAATTACTAAACAATGACGAGGTGCGCGAGAACTGAGGTCTTCCGAAGTGGAGAGAAAAAAAGTCTAATTTGCGGGGTTGTGACCTTAAAGCGAGCTTAACACGGTTTTCTCCTTTTACTTAACCGACATATTACCCTGGGGCGAGTTTCGTATTAACTCAGCAGTGGATCCCTTTTTTGTCTTTTTTTTAAAGAGGTTTCTTTTTCACACTTTTCGACGCCTTCCGAGGGTACCTTTCAAACTAATTTGATTAACCCACTAACCTCTTACATTGGGTATATTCAAATTACCTCGCTATTTATCGTATCCCGGATGCAAAGCGTTTTTAAAGGATATTGTAGCTTACAACCGGGCGAGAAGTTATTAATGATAAAAGGAATTTAAATTCAGATATTTAATTTGATCGTTACAGAAGAAAGGGTTGTCTACAAAAGAATACAAATGATCAATAATAATAATAATAATAATACAATATAATAACAATAATAAATAAATAAATATATTATAATAAATAATAAAAAAATAAATATCGGAAGCATTCCTGTCGCAATGCTTATATAATCGCAATATAATCGATAAATTCGCACCCATAGGGTAATGGGTGCTATGGTTGGGCAACCCCTAATTATTGGTCATTTGCTTTAAATATACATAATTGAGGAATATTCACAAATAAAACTATTATTACAGTGTCAGATTGTTCCTAAAAAACTCCATTCCAGCCAGCGGTGGCCAATCACTGTGCCCAACACCCTAATTAAGAATTCAGTTTCAGGTGAAGAGCAGTTACACAGAATGTCACATTTGTGCGCATAAGCAAACAGGCAAAAATTTTAGATTTATTCATGTGAAATTTTACGAAGTGTTCTTCGTCCCGAAATTCAGGATGAGCAGCCTAATATTTGTCATTAACTCGCCTTTTCGGGACGACTACACAAAGTCAACATTTTATTATTTAACAAAAGCCAAACCGGTTCAGCAGAATAAAATATGTATTTTAAATTAACGTTATTATTATTCATTTATAATTATTTTTATCCATTTATTTGTTTTTTTTTTTGTGTTTTTATAATTAACTTTATTGTAAAAAATACCAATAAAAACTTGTGTTTTAACAGGCGAAAGATTACTATTTTTTTTAGTATTTTTATTACATTATTTAAATTGAAATAAATATGTTTGAAAACCAAAAACTACCCTCTAAAGTTAATTTTGACTTCTTCAATACAAAATAAAATAAGCATATAAGAAACAAACCAAAATTGCTCAAAAACCGCTGTTTTTAGGCTTTGCATTTGGCTACAACTAAGCTGAAGTTGGTGCTTGTTATTCAAAAATGCTTAAAATTTTGAAGTACTTGGTTAATTCAATTTTCTTTACAAAAAATTTCATTAATTATAAACCAACTGATTAAACTGTTTAACTAATGAGTTATGTAAATTAAAAAGGCTAAATTTTCAAATCATTTATTCACCCGCTAATCAGTGAGCTTAGAAATAATGTCATTTTTTTAGTAAGAAAAGAAAATTATACAAAATTTCATAATCCAAATTTAGCAGTATCGAATAATCACATTTATAACCTCAAGGTTTCTATAAAATTCGACATTTTCTGACATTCCCTGATTTCTTTTCTGACAGTTATAAAATTTTATATTAGGTATAAAAAAAACCTTACATCTAGGAGTACAATAATTTTAATTCTTAAAAATCTGCCCGCTGCGCGGGCACAGTCTCCTAGAGCGCACCGCAATTCATTCGCAAGCTTTAGGGCGCCTAGGGCGTGCGATTGGTGGTTCTCGCGCTTCGCGATAATATATTTGTCTTCTTCCCCTCGCGCTACGCGCTCGGTCTTTCTATGTGCCCCCCATTTGTGCGCAACCCTTTCAAAATAAAGGTCCAATCATCGACAACCGTCATTTGGTTATTGTGAATTCTCCTTTGTTAAAGCTCCTTCGGCTTTAACGAACACATTCTCATCACGGATCTCGTGTTTCGCACTAGATTTCGTCGAAAATTTAATATTAGTTTCTCAATTTGCTTTAAATTTTATTCTTAGCCATTCTGAAAAATGTATATAATTTCAATAAATATATATTATTACCATTCATGATATGCATTAGTATTGAAACAAAAGTATTTTAACTGTCTTATTTTTATTATTAAATAATGGGCATTCTATTAAAATAAAAATTATTATTAAACACTTTACTGCAACTTGTATCGTTTTTCCATAAATATAATTTGTTTATATTAAATATAGATTTGAATTTAGGCGTAAAATTTTGGCGAATAAAATGTTATTGTAGTTTATAAGAAACTTGTAGATACTTTTTGGTTAAAAAACTTATGTCTTTTAATTTTGTTCGTCTCTTGTGTCTTTTTACCACAATTTAAAAACAAATTTTAATCTTATTTTTTACGATTGAAAGAAAATATAATCGTTCTATCTAAAAATGATTAATGAAAAATTTATAGATCTTTTTAGGATGAATAAATTGTTCGAGTTTCCGAATACTATTCCGAATACATTTTTTGAATTTTCATCCAAAATAGCTGGTTTACGAACTTGTTCTTTCTTTCGAAAGTTATCGTGTCTACAGAATACAGAATACAGACCACAGACAGACGGAGGTTTTTAAACGTGGAGATTTGATGAAAACCGACAAAGTGAAATTTTACATAAAACCAAGACCTTCTCATTAAGAAGAGAATGTAAAAATGCTGTTAAATAAACTGCAAGAAAAATTGGCATCGCGATTACTGGAACGTGGAACGTTTACTTTATATTATTATTATTTTAATTAAAATAAAACATTCATGTTTATACTATTTTTGCAATATATTCTTAAATAATTGACAAAATGCCATAATTCTGCTTCTTTTATACGGAAGATTTTATTAGCTTTCAACCTATTTCAGAAAATAAAAATGTAAACCGGTTTCCCGATCAGCTAGACACCCTGTTATAATAATCATATTTTTACACTATTATAATTTATATTGTTTAAATATGCATAAATGAATAATAATAATAATGTTTTATTCTGTTCATAGGAATGCAGATTTTTACTTTGACGATACAATTTCCTATAAGTTTTACAGTTTTTTGTTTCAGCTTTTTTTACGACCCACCACTGAACCCATGCGGTACCACGCGTTTTTAAGCATCAGCACATAAAAAGATTTGCATTACCTGTCGTACGCCATAAAACTCACATGTGTAATTGCTGCGTGTTCCTATTCCAAGAAATGGCAAAGCTATGTGAAAAAGAAATGTTTTTTCAGCTATGGAAAAATGTTGCTTTTACAATGTTCAAAACGAGAATTAGGTTAATTTCTGATTTTGAATTGCACGAAACGAAATTATTTAGCAACGCGTCGAACATAAAACGTTAATAATCGTAAATTTGACAGTTTTACATTATTTTATTAGGTTTTTAGCCACTTTAATTAAAAATAAAATCGTTAAAAACGTTATAAAATGTGTTTGGTCATTTATAGAATATTATGCGAATATTAACGAAACCAAAATTAATTAACATACTTTAATTTTATTGGAAATTATAGCAATTTTTCATTAAAATAATTCAAATCTATTAATAATTAATATTATCCATATTACCATATTTTAAAAAAATACAAATGTTTTCATAACAAATATATAAAAGTGAGTATAAAGAGGTTATAATTCAAGAACGAAAAAGTTGAGATTAATCACTTAGTGCTCAAAATTTTTGTTATTATTTTTTTTTAATTTCTGAACAAAAATATAAACGTTTTTTTGTCTTTCTCGATTGAGACTTTCCTTTTTGTACTAAAAAATAAGGGATTTCAACAGGCTTCAAACAATTTAATCTAAAATTCAGAAAAGTCATAGAAGGAGACAATGAAGGTTGTCACGGCATATCCATGTAAGCGATCTGTTTCTCGAAAAATATTATCTTTTTCAAAATTTTGTTTATTATTATAAATTGAAAAATTTAAACCCAACAGTTACGATCTAAACCATCTTCTAAATACAAAATTGCAAATTCATTTTAAACAATACAAAAAATATATCTCTTGGATTTTAGAACTTTATGAAGCATACACTTTAGATGAAGTATTTCTAAACTAAGAAAAAACTTTCTAACTAAAAACAGAAATTAGAAGCGACTCCGATAAAAAGTATTCGCTTCAAGAAGTTAAAAAGCGGGTCAGGCAGAAGCCAGTTTAGCTTTACCTACACGTCCTTTTTCATCGCACGTGCGTATTCTACTTCCGGTTTAGTCTGGATTTAAACATTTGAAACGGACACCAATTCCCATTGCGGGTTTTCCACAGTAGGAACTTTCAGGTGAGAAACATAAAGCAAAAATGAAAATAAATAAGAAAGTAAATAGTCGGCGTCTTGGCGACGTTTTAGTTTCCCTTATTTTTTACAAAGTGTAGCGCGAAACTTTGTGCTTTCCCATAAGTATGAACGAAGAAGTATGTTCGTGTAGATTTGCATGCTCAGGGGTGTGTGTGTGTGTGTGTGTGTGTAATCTTCAAAGTGCGAAAACTTTGGATTGTGAGTGCAGGCCTTGCTCTGAGGGTTCGGAGTACTCTATCCCAGTAACTTAGCTGTCTACCATGCACGTCAACCAAAAGGCAAATATCTATTTGGTAGTTACTTGATACATTACTTGCGCCTTGGTAACACAACTTGTAGTACGTCAGATGTCTACGCGAGCTGCAGGATCTGTTTATGATCGGTACTTAAACATTTTGAAAGGCTATAATTAAAGTAGGTTAGACGCAGGGTGGTCGCAAAACGTTAGTTTTAAAAATTAACTCACTTTTCCCTGAATTTTCATTGGCCAATTTTTCATTTTCCCTGGCTATTTATATTTAGAGACCAGCACTTTAATATTGTAAGACTTTTAAAACGTAATATTTTATAAACGGAATGAAAAAATGTCAGACAAAAATGTTTTATTTATTTCAAACAAATCACAGGTTCAAGAAAAAGTAAAAACTATGGGAGCGAATGTTCAAAAATCGTGGAAAAACTGAAAATTTACAAAGCCAGATGTCATCTTTTGGAAAAGAGGACAAAAAATTCGAAGACAAAATTAACTTTCTTGAGAAAAAGATAGAATTTTTAGATATAAAAGAAAGATCTAGGAATATTTTTCCCTACAACGTGAAGGACGATTCGACCAATAAAGAGAATCTTTTAGACACGGTTAATAAGATTTTCAAAGAAGCTAAAATAATTATGCCTATTGACTGTTTTGAAAAACTATTAGAATTGGGAGATAAGAAGGAACAAGACCTGTTCTAGTTATATTCACGAACTCGATATTAAAAAGTGAGATATGTAAGAAGGCTAAAAATCTGTGCTCTTTGAATGTTTCTTTCGTCTGTTTCGGCTTGGAAAGTCCTCAACGAATAAAGGAACCCGACTATTCATGGATAATCAGTATTTCCATGTGTGAGAGACGAGTGAAGATGTTTATCAATCTGATGAGGGAATCTCAACATCTTCTTTAAGCTCTACTGCTAGCAGAAAAAGGACAAGAGAACGCCCTCCAAAATCATATTCTCCTAGCACAGATGTTAATAAAAGAATCAAGCATACTCAAAAAGGAAATTCGATCAAAGCTTTTTTAAAGCAAACGCCGGAAGGAGTAAACTCCAAATAATTCCCAAGCTCATAAGTGGTTCGCCAACAGTACCAACAACTCGAATTATATTTGGGAATGCAAGAGGATTTAATAATCTCGATGATATCTGTGATTATACTGCTACAGATGACATCATACGTGTGAGTGAGACATGGCTTACTTCTTCACCTACAATTACGTAGCCTCAACGTAACATCGTCTGTCAAGTTGCCTACAGTGCGGCTACCAGAGGATCCCCAAAAGGAAGAGCAAAGAGCGGCTCTGCTTATCATCAACAACCCAAACAAATATAAAATGGAAACGATATGTACGGCAGAAGATGAAATTTTTGTAATAGTTTTAGTATAGTAATTGGTTCAATATACTCTAGCCCTACACTGTTAGAAAAAATTCGTACAACTGTACACCGAAGTGTACAGTTGTAATGACGTGGTGCGATATTTTGGTGCGAAAAAGCATTTTTT
>JAAAKG020069343.1:0-17401 GCA_010014905.2 Druon quercuslanigerum
GCTTCGTGCCAAATTTACATGGCCCAGAGACACTGGGTCAGTGTTATTGTAATACAGATTTTCATTATCTCTCCTCAAGAGAACATCTCCCTCACAGCTGACCGATGCAGCTCGTTGCATCGAGTCAGCACTGCCGTATTAAATGTAAACTTTTATTATAAATACTCCTCCATTCCAAGACATATAAATACAGTCCACTACTCAAATAAACCTTTTATATTTTTCATTTTAAATGTGTGCCGATTCTTTTATTATTTTCAAAAAGTAGAATTGACACCCAACATTACATTTTTATGACAAAAATGAGTTTTTGGTATCTTTGGATTCGTAAGAGAAAGCTGGATCTAACTTTGTTCATAAAAATGAATAGTTATTCATATTTAATGCAAAATACAATTCTTTATAAATAAGGAACGTACGAAAAAAAATTTTAAAACTACAACATAAAAAGATACGAAAAGCTCTTTGCGTGTCCTAAAATTGTTATAAGGCATGCAAAACATCATCAGCATAGAAATTGAAAAGAACATAAAGAACTTTGTGTCTTCTTTACCTTGAGAAAGTGGCCGAGTGCTGAGCGAATTTACAAAAGAAAAGAGTCGCTTGCCCTTACGTATGTTTTAGACACGTGAATTAGACTTGTGAATTAGGCTGTACACTAGCGACGATCGTTCGGTGAAGTTCGGGACAGCCGCTGACACATCGTGTTCCGTACACGTGTGTTTTGTTATATTTTGATGCTGCGCTTGAGTTCTTTCACAAAGGCATCGTCAGCAAGTGACTTTGCTTCCCTTGTTCTGCCGAAACATTTAATTTCATCTCTCTTTCGTATCCTTCAAATGAACTATTGTACTTTAATTTACTACGATTTTGTATCTCCACAGTAATAAGAAATTTCAAACCCAGTAGAGTTCATTATTCTCTCAGGTCGTAAATTCTGTAATAAACATTAGTTTCTGTTAAGTCTATCTGCATAAGTAAGTAAATGTTCGTCAACCGTAGGGAGTTCAAATCTGTTATTTATGAATTTATCACTTAGACCCGATGCTCGTGTCATCACTAAGGATTAGGCCTCTAAATCTTCATTAATGGTTTTCTAATGTTTGACCCTTTGACAAGCCTGAGTAGAGCAGGCACCTTGTCTCCGTTTCAACCAATCGTAAGTGACTATTATAATTTTCAACACACCCTCTGTACGTACCTTCATCCCCGACTGCCTACAGTTAGAAAACAACGAGCAGATACCTTTACGCTTCCGAACAAGCAACACCTTAAATCTAGAGGACAAACTTCTTTTCATATATAGTCTCAATAAATGTTTTATTTCGCGATAAATAGTGGTATGACACATTTCAACAACCACACAAAAACATTTTGGTACTTCGAGTCGCGGATGTTTTAACGGGCGTGTTTTATAATCGCAAAATTTCGTGCAGAACATTATTCCATAGTGAATTAAAAAGTAAATATCAACTTCAGTGGGTTCATTGCAGTTGCAAATTAACAACCACGTTTCAAAAGTGACTTAATTTGCCCAATTGAGTACCTGTAATATCCATAAGTGAAAATAAAGATATCAGTGAAGTTTCAACCTCTACTTTCAAAGCTCATCATTTCCAAGATGAGCACTGGAAAGTGATATCCATAAGTAAAAATAAAGATATGAGTAAAGTTTCAACCTCCGATTTCAAAGCTCATCATTTCAAAGATGAGTTTTTTTATCAACTTTTATCTAGGATGTCAACTTTACAAAAGGAGTTACTTTTCCAAGGAAGCCATCTCTCTGGAAAGATTTCAAAAACCAGACCTTATTTAAGCAACTGTATTATCTCGGAGGCTGGACAATCGCAACACCCTTCATCTGGATTCATCGCGAGTCAACTCATCGTTCTAAGTATGTCAAGAGACTTCCGAATTTCGTTATTTACTTTTACATGCCACTCCCAATAACGCCCTAATGTCAACGCAAAAATTTGATATTTATATTCAGAAGTGTTTCTCGAAATCATGACTGATTCGCTCACACAATTTAATAAGCTTCGCGGTTCAATAAAACGCCAATTAATCTCCTTCGAAAATGTTTTCAAATCAATTGCCGAAGATACCGCTTTAGAATGCCTTGATTCAGAAGGTAGACTGAACAAGGTGAATGAGATTTACCTCCAACGGAAGAAGAGGAAGTAACGAACGAGTCAGAAAGGTCTTCGTTTAAAAATCGTTTTTACAGCATCAGCGGAACAGCTAAAAAATATTTTAAAAAGATTTCAATAGAATCCACATCTTCCACTTCTTCGGGTTATTTTTTCGGGTAGAAACATAACTGCCTCGTCTCGCGAAAATTGATTCAGACCCTCGTCAAGCTTTGAACTTCCCCTGCTCCAAACGCTGACACTTGGCTCAACTTTTGCGACGCGTTCCAGTCGATGTGTCATGATAATCACGAAATTTCAGTATTAAATCAATTGTATTATCTTAAGGCCTGTGTCAACTATGAAGCGGCGGAAGTCACTGCGTCGCTCGAAACAATGAACGAAAATTACCCTGTCGCTTGGGAACTTCTAAAAAATCGCTATGACAATCGAAAATGTGTCGTTGAAACTTATGTTAGATCTCTTTTCGAAACTCCATGTATTTAAAAGAATTCTCAATTTACAATTTGGTAGATACTGTACAAAAACATTGTTGAGCTATAAAAGCACTGTCCCAACCGGTCAATCACTGTGATACTTTACTCATTTTTATTGTAAAGGGAAAATTAAACAATTTCGCGCGAGAGAAATTGGAGGAATCTCTCAAGGGAACAGAAGTATCATTCTTTGAAAATCTTATGTCATTCAAAACCTTAACAAGTTACGTGTCCCATTTGCTCGAAGCAATATAACCTCCTCTCATGTTTCGCCTTTCAAAACATGTCTTCAAAAGACAGGTACAATGAAATAAAAAAGACCTCTTTCTGTCATAATTACCGGAGAGGTTATCATCGCACTATCGAATGACGCGGGATGACGTGCGAGAAATTCTGTCGGCTTCGCAGGTTCCTTTCGAAACAGCGATTGTCGGTATACGCAATGTCAAAGAAGATTTGGCGTTTGAAGAATATTATAAAAATGCAATTTAAAGAGAAGCTTCAGGACGATATTGCGTCAAACTTCATTTCAATCACAAACGGGACTCCCTTGGAAACTCACGAAAGACAGTTCTGCAGCGGTTCCATGCACGCGAACGAAGATTCGAGAAAGATCCTGTCCTCAACAAGCAATACACTAGACGCATCAAAGGTTATTTTAAAGATTCACACATAAAGTAAATGTCAAATAATAAAGCGAACAATCAGGGTTATTATCTGCCGCATCACGCGGTTGTCAAGACATGCAGTCTTACTACAAAAACAAGAGTCGTTTTCGATGGCTCCGCAAAAACTTCAACTTTAATCTCGTTAAACTATTCCCTGATGGTCGGTCCAACTATCCAAGAGGATCTTTTCTCGATCATAACCTGTTTCCGAACCTTTCAATATGCACTCACTGGCGACATCGAGCAGATGTAAATGCAGTTATTAATTTCAGAAGAGGATACGCGTTATCAAAAAATTATCTGGTATAAATATCGTGACAAGCAAATTGAAACGTATTGCTTAAATACAGTAACATTCGACACTGCATGCACTCCTTTCCTCGCGATCCGCACTCTTCATCAATTAATGGAAGCTGAACGCAAGTCCTTTCCTATCGCCTCCACCGTTTTACAGAGAGATTTCTACGAAATTCGAAATAATTTAATTGATATTTTAAGGGGGGAGGGGTGACAATATTCGAAAATAGTCATCTAATGATCCTCAATTAATGATAATCTTTTTCGGACGACAACTTCAAGACTTTCATGTCTTTGGACCCCTTTGAAACTATATAAACTTTAGGAATTCACTGGAATGCTGCAGCTGATTCAATTACGTATACTGTCAATGTGGCTGATACTAGTAAACCTATCAGTAAACGTTCAATGCTATCACAGATTTCAAAACTGTTTGATCCATTGGGACTACTCCGTCTAGTCATAGTGAAAGCAAAGATAATGATCCAACGGTTTTGGAAACTTCAACTCACATGGGACACTCTGGTTCCAGAGGAGTTTCAGGATTTTTGGATTAGCTATCTGAGTCAGTTGCAGCTTTTCAAAATATTTAATTCAGTCGCTGCGTGCTAATCCTAAATACAAACGAAATTAAATTCAGCTGCACGGATTCTGTGATGTGAGCCAGAAGACCTATGGAGCCTGTTTCTACTTTCGTTGAACTGATCAGCAAGGCAATCATCAAAGTAACCTCATCTGTTCGAAGTCACGAGTCGCACCTTTAAAAATTATTACTATACTTCATTAGAGCTCTGCGCAGCGAATATTTTATCAAATCTATATAGAGTCATTTTCAAGGCTTTTCCATTGAAGGTTGACAAGGTTTATTTCTGGTCGGATTCAACTATTGTCTAAAATTGGATCAGCAGTCCATCTTACACCTTGAAAACCTTCGTTGCTAATAGATTTGCTGAAATACAAGCAGCAACTTAAGCTCAAGACTGGTTTCATATTCCTACGCAGGATAAACCTGCTGACCTACTTTCACGTGGTCAATTCCCTAAAGAATTCCTTCGAAACACCCTTTGGACTCACGGGCTTCGATGGCTAAGTCAAGACAGACACACCTGGCCTTAGTTATCTTTTCAAAAAGACGAGGCCTCAGAAACGCACAATAATTCCTTAACGCTGTCGTGCAACCTCAATCAGAAAAAGAGACCGCAAAAGAAATTGCTTAAACACTTTAGCAACTTCAAACGGCTAAAGACTGTAGTAGCGTATTGTTACGTTTTATAAAATAGTCGACTCCAAAAGCAGCCTTTTAAAGCTAAACCCTTTTCTCGGCCAACGAATCATCAAGGTTGGTGGTAGATTAGCAAACGCTGATGTGCCAGATTCTCACAAACATCCCATAGTACTTCCAAAAAATCATCACGTGTCAAAAGTTATCATTCGCGATTAACACATTGATCGCATGCGTGTCGGGGTTAACACCACTCTCCATGGTGTTCGCGAAACCTTCTAGCCAATATACTGCCGTAATACCGTGCGACATGTGGTTTGACAATGAATAAGATGGTTTCGAGCAAAACCGACCGAAGTAAAATATATTATGGGTAACTTGCCAAAAATCGTATGTGATTCTCTCGACCTTTTAAAAACATGGGTCTGGATTATTGTGGTCCTTTCTTTATTAAGAAACGACGACATCTGAATCATATTTAAAAAACCTATGTTTTAATTTTTTTTTGTCTTGCTACCAAGGCTGTTAATTTGAAAAGAGCCTGTGATTCGTCAACCGAGGTCTGTCTGGCTTCTTTAAGGCCATGTAACGAGCGTAACAGCTGATCAAGGTAGTCCTAAGCTCAATATTTTGCACACATATTTCAAAATAAATGTTTAAGTAACGTAGAAAATTTTTTCGGAACATATTAATAAATATTAAAGGACCGTGAGTGCAAAGGCACAGAGTTAGTTAGAAGTTAGAAGTTTGACGTCTATCTTTATCTGTCGGTAATCATGAAATCCGTAGTACCCACAGACCTATAGAAGTTCGAAGTTGGCTACTCGCTTCGCTAGAGCTGCTCTGAAACAGCTGATACATATGTCAAAAAAATTTATTTATTTGCAATTCAAGTGCAAAAATTATATTCTGCATTATTTCTATATAATATTCGTGAGCGATTTTTGTTGTTTTGCCTTACTTTAATAAATATAAACTTCATAACTAGCTATTTTAACAAGAATGAAAATTGCTTGCAGGGTTTTACAGCACAGTCGGTATGTCCCCAAATTAGTCGTTAAAAAAAACTTTGTACAATTCTATATATTTTGGACCAGAGACAACTTTCCTCATGCCTTCTATTTAACGCGCCAAATTTTTATCACGATCTTTCATTCCATGTGGACGTAAGTTGGGAAAGAAAAATTAAGGACCAGCTTTGGTTATGTAAACCTCTCGTCACATAGCCTTAAAGAGATTTCTTGTGCGAAGAGGAATACCTAACTCAATTTCATCCGACAATGCTACTAACTTCGTCGGTGCAGACAGACAGCTTCGCGAAATTTATGGTCAAATTGATTCATTCGTAAAAAAAGGAAACTTAAGCCTTCCTTTCAAGGAGGCTTCGGTTAAGTCTTATAAAAAACACTTTACGCGAATTGCAGGAAATACCCTTTTAACTTACGAAAAGTTTCAAACTTACGTCGTTGAGATTGAGGGAATCCTGAATTTGCGTATTTTAACTCCCTTGTCCTCCGATCCCAACGACCTTCTCCCCTTAACCCCAGGTCATTTCCTGATTGGGACCTATCTGACGAGCTTTCTGCAACGAGACAAGCGTAACATTCCAGCTAATCGCTTGAACTGCTGGGAACATGCTCAGCAAATGCGCCATCATTTCTGGGACAGATGGAATCCTGAGTATTTAGGCGAATTAATTTCAAGCAGCAAGTGGAAAGTAGCTACCAAGAAAGAGGATATAGAAATTGGAACTCTTATTATTATCAAAGGAGATTGTCTGCCACCGATGAGCTAGAAAATTGAACAAATCACCGAAGTTCATCAAGGGCAAGATGGAATAATTCGAGCAGTCACAGTTTGAAGATCATCAGGTGTCTATAAGCGGGCCTTAACAATGTGTACCCGCTTTCAATTAACAAGGATGATTAAGTCATTTCAAATCGCTCTTTTATTCACACATCACTTTTTCTTTGTCCATGTAGTCATATTTTAGGATTGAAGCATTTACGGTCAATCTAAGTTCTCCTTCTATTTCACATGTTTTAATTAATTGCAAATTGTACACAAATCATTATTTGACTTGCAATTCATAACTCACAGAAACCCGATATTTGTTGTCAACTTTTCTTTTGCTAACATGGTAGTCACATTTGCGTAGAAATGTATTAACTAGTCCTTTTTCTTATTGTGTTATTTTGAACGCATGGCATTCAAAAGGGGTCTGTATGTTTCGTCGGAACATTTAATTGAATCTCTCTTATAACCGGGAACTAATTTCATGTTGTATCTATTCACCATATTTCGTATCCTTCAAATGAACTGTTGTACTTTAATTTAATACGATTTTGTATCTCAACGGTAATAAGGAATTTCAAACTCAGTCGAGTTCATTAGTCTTTTAGATCCTAAATTCTGTAATAAGCATTGGTCTCGGTTAAGTCTGTCTGCATAGATAAGTAAATGCTCGTTAACCTTAGGGAGTTCAAATCTATTATTTATGAATTTATCACATAGACGTGATGCTCGTGCCATCACTAAGGATTAGGTCTCTAAATTTTCACTAATGATTTTCTAAATTTTAACCCTTCAACGAACCTGAGTAGAGCAGGCACCTTGTCTCCGTTTCAACCAATCATAAGCGATTGTTGTATTCTTGTATTGTGTTGGATTCTTGTTTTTTAAAGCCGTTGAGCGGGAAATTTCCCGGTTTCGGGTAATTTCGATACTGTGGGGAATATTTCGGGAAATCGACAAATTCCGGAACGGATCGGAAGAATTCATTTAAATTATGTTTATTAAGTTCAGTTTAATGTTGCAGAAAGTAAAAACCAATCATAATGATAATTTTTGTTTTCCCAGGTGTAATTGCGCGACCTAAAGATAGGTAGCGCTGTTCAAAATCTCGGACTGTAAAAGTTCTTGTCACTTATAATGTACGGTATTACAAATAATGAAAACAAATAGACCTTAATATCCTAAAAATCACCAAAGTTATGAAAGATTAAGAAAAAAAGGAGCGAAATTCTTTAACATCTTAAATAACAAATACTAGAATTTTCATCAAAATTACTGACAATATCTGAAAGTCTTCATATTGTTTAACAGGGAAATGTTCTAAACTGACTGTACACAATTTTTTAATAATTATAGTACTTACTAGCTCCTGTGATTTTATTCTGAAATTTGGCCAAATAAACAATTAAAATCTTTTAAACAATGATATTGCAATTCACGAAGATTTTATATTGTAAATAAGCGAAAATTATATACAGGGTGATTTTTTTAACATGAAACTTTCAAATATATCGAAAAATAGGCACTCTATAAAAAAATTTTATGAATCAAAATTTAATCACTGTGAGGAGTACATACACTGATGTTAAAATCAGTTCCCCCACACTGCATCCTGGCGGTGGGTTTAAGGGCATTTTCGAGAAAAAAAATGTAAAAAAAATTTCGAAACGAGAAAAATGTTTGAGACAAATCATACGCATTTTCATCCATAGAATCCGAATATGCAATAAAGAATAGGGGCTCCCATTTAGGATTTCGAACTTGCCCCCATCCCCACCCCAGGGGGTGGTATGGGGGAACCGATTTTAACATCAGTTATAGTTGCAAGTAATATTTAAATAAGATGTCTTTAAATAGAGATATTTCAACATTCACAATTTATGTCAATGAAGGTATTAGTTTATATAAAGGATCACCTTTTCATTTTATTACTTCCTTCATAAAAAGTCAACCATAATCTTCCCTTTTCATTATTTTTTTGCAACCTCTGTTATAGGTGTTTTTCTTATAAGTTTTTTTTACATGATACTCGGCGTGTAATTAACGTAGAATAGCATAAAAAGAGACGAAAAAAAGTAAGAGGGACAAGTAACGGATCCTTTCTAACTCCTTTCTGCTGTTCCATCCAGCCACGTGCCTCAAAAATTTGAAAGGGACAGCCATATCGACTTTCTCCCATAAAGGTATTTTTTTAAATCCAGAAATGAGATAGATTACTTCATTAAAATGTAGAAGCCTCTGTGTTTAAGAATTGCAATAAATGTCGTAAAATGGGGCTAAGCAGGACGTGTAGGGTAATCGGATTCAGTCACCCAATAACTTCACCAACGGTAACAGCTAGCCACTCTCTCCCTCAGTACTCTTACGACCTGCCTGGGAGCCTAGTTCATATGTTTGCAAAACTTGATGCCGATTAGTCAATAACTGTGGATTTGCATAAGAATAATACGTTTTAGACAACTTCATTTTATATATTAGATAAATTATATAGATATACAGTCAATTCTATTTCTCATTATTTATTGAACAAAAACTATTATCAATTAGCAATTCTGGTGGCCGCAGGAACCATCTTTGGTGCATAATCTACACGTGCACACATTTTCAAGTCAGTTTGTGCAACGGTTTGGCCCATTTCGAGCCTCAAGTGTACGGATTTGAATTTTATACAGCAGATTATCTCCTCCTCTGAATAGCATATTGTAAGATAAGCGATTGTTTTCTTTTTACGAATGTTCATTGCTTTTTTTAATCTTGTATAATGTAGCTTCGTTGATCATAACGAATAAGACTAACTAAACTATAGAAACTAAAACTAACTAACTAAAGATTTTTAGTATTGGAAATTTCGCTTGGTTCTGTAAAAAAACCATGAAGAGCATGACTTGCAGAAGTTATACAAATTCAGTGCAATTAGTCAGATTTTATAGAACCCGAACAAGATTTATGCAAGATTTGACATGAATACATAACAAAACATTTGATGCAAAAACTATTGAAATTAGTCAATTTTTCACAAAGTGGCGAGTAGTTGACTTTTGAAGGCTACTTTTTAAATAAACATGAATTTTTTCTTTAAACTTCTATAGTTTTTGACCTCATTCAGATATCCCAGTTTTATTTCCGGATTTTTCTGATTTTTTTCGTTCTGTTTTGAAATCCATCTGAAAATTCATATTCACCAATATTTTAAGTGCGTCGCATTTTTTGCCCACATTAATTTTATATAAAATAGCAGTAATTTGAAGAAACTTTAGGATTAATAAATTTTTTTACGCAGGGTTGTAGCGTATAAAACTTTAGAGATATGTGTAGTCGAATGGTTAAAACTTAAATTTTCACATTTTTATTATCAAATCTTAATTATCAGCAAATGTCAGAGATATCTAAATTATGAACTTTTAAATCAGCATTGCTTGCAAGTTGAGAGCTTTATAAAATTGTTATGTTTTTCCTGCATAGTTTTAATATTGATATACATATAAATAGGGAAATATAAATATGCGATAAAAGAGAATTACGTATAGTCATGCAAATACCTGAAAATATAATTTATAAGGTCAAAATGATAAAAATAATGTTTTTAAAAATAAAAAAAATCCGTTAGCATTTTTCTTCATAAAAATTTGGTGAGAGTAGACCAAGCATTCTCTGTGTGAATAGGAACTTCGTTAAACATAACCGTTTATTAATTTAAATTACGGAAATTGCTCCTAATGAGAATGAAAAATTATCGATTTAATTATTTGATTGAATAGATTTTGAAAAATTTTAAACAAATCAAGAAACGCTTATGATAAGAAATTATTTATTACTAAAATATTTTTAAAAATTAAGCTTCGCCCCATGTGTCTAGTGTTATTATTGGCCGCTCGGTATCAGCCATCTTACTATTTCTGTTTAGGGTACTGTTTAGAAACGGTTTTGTCCTTTCCTAGTTTAAAGCTATAACGAGCAAACACTGAAGAGTGTGGCCATTGGCGTTTGAGGTAGGTCGGAAATGAATTGCACAAAAGCACTTTCGTTCAACACACGCGATAATAGATAATTTATTATAATCACTTTCACAATTATTTTTACAAAACGAATAGGCTCGATTGCCCATCGATATGAACACTCGACGAGAGATTCGAATTCCCTCCAGATCGATCCTTTCATTAGATCGATAGTCACCATTACGTTTGATAGGTGCGCACACAACACTCGAGTTGAACATCGATTAAACTTAAATTCTTAGAACGAAAATTTCTGCTAATCCTAAACAGCTGTCTTCTCATCCCCACGACATGTTGGAAAGGGAAGGGAGTTTAACCAACATTATTTCTGTGATAAGTCACAGGGGGTGCCTTCACGCCCCATGAGATTTTAGAAAGAGTTAGGGATTTAACCACCATTATTTCTAGGATCAATCATATGAGTTCTTTCCCGTCCCCCACGTAAAGTTGAAAAGAAGTAAGAGATTGGCCAACATTATTTCTGGGACTAGTCACACGGTTGCTTACCCGCCTCTACGAGATTTTGGGAAGGGGCAGGGATTTGAACAAAATTATTTTTGTGACCATTCACAGGAAGGCCTTCCCGCCTCCACGGGTCAATCCTAATTCTTAAGTCGCAAATCGACAATAAAATGTGACATATACATAGAGCATTCCATCTATAGCGTCAAAGGATAATAACTAACATTATAACTCTTAAATTACACGGCCTTACTGTACAATGCGTGACACACCCTTCCGTATGCTTTAAATATGATTTTTACCGGTACTGATAGCGTTTATACTTCAAAAGAAAATCGTAATTTTTCAAGTTTGGACATTGACAGTTTAATTTGTAGGTATTTTATTTTCATAATCTTAATCAACGCATTGAAATATTTTAGTATACGTGGTTTTAAAAAATGTTGTACACATAATATTTTTATTTTTAAAAATGTATTTTTTTAAAGTTTTGACATTGAAAATTGTCTTTTTGTTGTTACAATTTTCATCGTAATGTTTGTAATCAGTGGATGAAAAATACTTCGCTGCACGCTTTTCTGATCTTCACATTTAGGTGGGGTGAGGCATCCGGCAGGCTGCCACTAGTACGTATATCATCCAGTTATAAAATGTTTAGCTTCGTCTTATTATTAATTGAATTCTTGCAACAGAAAATTAACTCTCAGTAACAAGCATTTATCTAGATGATTTCAATTTTTTCTTAAATTAATAGCAGGACATGAGAATTAATATTTAATTCATTATTATATACATATGAGATATGAAATTATTATATAACTTGTTTTCAAAATACCATCTTCTTCTAATTCTATCAATATCTAAAAATGTTACTTTAAAGATCATCGCGAGTTGTTTTTTTCTTGAGGTTTTGTAAGAAAACTTCCTACGTACAACAGAAACTATTATAATTTGTAATATTTTCCAAATTTTTTTTTAATATAAAGAAACGCCAATTTACCCTGACTTGTCTTGGCATCTGATCCGCCGACAAATTCAACGATTTACCATTTTTCTTTTTTGGCTTGAGGTTTTGTGAGAGTACTTTTTCAGACGGAAAAGCGTCCCTGATTTTTTCTTTTTCTCGAGTGAATCCACATCTGACATACACATTTTGAGTCTTTACATTCGCAAAAGAATATCCAACGCCTAGAACCATGTTATCTCGATATCGTGCCTAGCGCCGGCTTAGCATTCCTTCCAATCTCTGAATCCTTTCACTTTTTAACCCAGTTCCATTGTTAGGCGGTGACTGACCGCCACCGTCACGTCGGCTGACTATTTCTAATTATCCACTTGTCGTTGGCGATCGCATTCCACTTTTGCAGCCGGTGCATTCGGCTCCACATCCTTGGTAAATTCCTGCGAAACGAAAGCTTCATTGACGCTGTAGTAGGATCCAGAGCAGGATAATTACGGCGACATTGCAGCCCCCGAAGCTATAAAGCTGATGGCGAGGATTATCGCCTCGTATTTAGAAAATATCGGAAGCGTGCATACCACTCGGTTTCATAATCAGTCTTCAGAAGCTTCAATCTTCATTTCTTAGAAATTACAGACTGAAGCAATTAAATGCCAGTCCGCCTTTTAATCAAACGCTTAAAATCAGAACCTTCAATTCCTCATCAACTGAAAATCAATCGAAAAGAGACACTTGTATATTGACCAAAAAGCTTCCCTGGAATTGTGGTTATTTACCATCAATGTTATTAATCATGTTCTGTACCTGCTTCGGGTGATATTTAATCGTCGAGCCGAAATCCCAAACGATAAATAATTCTGCAGTCGCTATTCGTTCAACCACTGTGGATAAATCTGTGTTAGAAATTGTGCAAGTTCTGAAATGCAAATCTTCTCAAATTGATTCCAGAACTCATAGAAATAAAGTTTATGATCATAATTCAATAGCTTATGGAATATATACCGTAGATACACAATTCTTCTTCTTCATCAAAGAACCTGAGCGAAATAATAGTATAGGAAAGTCAGTATAGATCAATAATCATTTTCCTATCATTTCAAAATGTAGAGAGACCTTAAGTAAATTGTTTATTTTTAAAAATTGATATGAAATTAAATAAAATCTTAATATTTACGAGAATAATCGCTGGGGGATTATGCCACACATTTGGTACAAATTTTTATAAGGTTAGTAATAACATTATCATACTACTTCTGATTAATTAAAATATATTGTTTCAATAGACATCAAATTTGGATACATATATGTGAAGCTTTCACTCAAAATCATAATTTTTTCTACACAATTTTCTTTAAAAATAAAAAAATATATATATAAATAAAAAAATTTTTCATTAAAGAAACAGTTCTTTTTTTCAATATTGCTTTAATGAAAAAAGTTTTTTTCACTTAAGTAAATTTACAACAGTGATATTCATCACTTAGCTGCGTCTGTCGCCAATGCCGCTATTTTTTTACCAAATTACGTCACAATACAATGTTTGAAGAATAACTTGCACTTAGATGAATACTTTAAAAATTATTGCCAACTACAACATTTCTGATAATCTAACACTATTTCTCTGCCATGAAAAATTTGGTTGAATTTTATTTTTCATATAAACAGATAAATTTAAAAAATAACAAAGAAAAAAATTATTAAGAATTAAATTTAATTACATGTGCGTAATTGAAAAAACATTTGAAAGGAGTTTTTTCATTGCAACGTTTTTCTATATAAAATAAAAATTGTCGACAAAAAAAATTTTCTTGACTACATTGATATTGCTTTCTCATTAATTGTACTTCTCTAAAATAAAACGATGGTTTAGGATTCCTGCAAGATTTATTAATAGTTATTAATAAAATTAAATCAAATTTAAATTTAAAATCAAGCAATTTAATAATTTCACATCTGAGATGTTACTCAAAGACTAATGCTTCCAAATGTAAAACTGCATACCTGCAGGAAATAATTTACTTTTCACAAATTTAATAAAACTCACTGATAATGACCACCATTGTGTGCCGAAACGTTTGAAACAAATTAATTAGTTTCAATTCATCTGACCCTAAAGCTAACAACTTACATACACACTTCCTAAAAATTCAAGAGAATAATTAACAATGCAATATAATGAAATATATAGTAACGTGCATCGAACAAAGGGGGTTTACTTTAAAACAATAAAAATTAAGGCTTTTATAACTTTCGATAGTTTTTGAGTTGCTCTTTTGAATGAAACCATCGAAAAAAAAATCCGAGCGTTATTATTCCTAATAAATTGAGTTGTCAGGTACCCAAGAAATCGGGCTATCGCTCGAGAGCTCGAGGTTCAGTGAAACACCTCCCACAACTCACCACTACATCTCCGCGCCTCATCAACACCCCGCCCGTGAGCCGCGTCTACGACCTATCTCTATCTCTTTACATTTTTCACTTTTTAATTGCATGATAATTCTAGGAAAAGTAGCATCCTGCTTAGGCGAGTACCGCCAAGGACGATTTCTTTGGGCCTAAAACCCACGAAAATTTAACTTTTTTTAGAGCAAATATTTAGTGCAGAATTTGTTCAAATTTGTTCAATCCAAATTAGAATTTGTGCATCACCGAAAGTACCTGATTTTTCAAAATAAAAAAACCCTGACGGAGCCAGCGATACATTTCGCAGGCCCCGACATTATCCAAAATCAATTTTATATGGGCGCATTATTTTCTTCCTAATTTCTTTATATTATTAAAACCAACATCAACCTCTAAAAACTACCCTCTGTCTGACAAACATCATTTTGGGAACAGCAAAATGATCCGCTGGCGCCGACATTATCTAAAATAAACTTTATATGGGCCCATTATTTTCGTCTTAATTTGTTCAAATTTGTGCAACGAACATTAACCCCTAAAAGCTACCACCTGTGCGGCAAACACTATGTCAAGGCCAGCAAAACGTTTGGCTGGCCCCGACATTATCCAAAATGAACCTTATATGGGCGCATTATATTCGCCATAATTTGTTCAAATTTGTACAACGAACGTGAACCCCTTAAACTATCCCCTATGTGGGAAACACCATGGTGGGAACAGCAAAATGATTTTCTGGACCTACCATGGTTTTTTCCGCACAGAGGGTAATTTTTAGGGGTTGAATTTGGTTGCACAAATTTTAAAAAATTAATACGAACATAATGGGCCCATACAAAGTTGATTTTGGAAATTGTCGGAGCCTGCGAAACGTTTCGCTGGCCCTCCATAGTTTTTAGCACACTGGGGGTAAATTTTAGGGGTTGAAGTTAGTTGTACAAATTTTAACAAATTAAGATGAAATGATTTTGGATAATGTCGGCGCCAGCGGATCATTTTGCTGTTCCTGCTGTTTGCTACTTAGGGGATGGTTTTTCGGGGTTGAAGTTGTTTGTAAAAATATAAAGAAATTAAGACGAACATAATAGGCCCATACAAAGTTGATTTTGAACATTTTCGGGACAGTTATCCTGAACCATTGTTTTATTTTAGAGAAATACAATTAATGAGAAAGCAATATCAATGTTGTCGAGATCATTTTTTTTTTGTCTCCTTGCAAACTCCTTACAAAATTCTTTTTTCAGTTACGCACATGTAATTAAATTTAATTTTTATTAAATTTTTTTTTGTTATTTTAAAAATTTATTTGTTTATACGAAAAATAAAATTCAACCCAATTTTTTATGGCAGAGAAATAATGGTAGATTATCAAAAATGTTGTAGTTAACAAACATTTTTAAACTATTCTTAAAGTGCAAGTTATTCTTCAAAAATTGTATTGTGACATAATTTGGTAAAAAATATTGACTTTGGCGACAGACGCAGCTAAGTGATAAATATCGTTGTTGTAAAGTTACTAAACTAACAAAAATCGTTTTTCATTAAATAAGTATTTAAAAAAAAACTGTTTCTTCAATGAACAAATTTTTTTAATTCATTTTTTATTTTATTATTATTTATTTATTATTATTATTTTTTTAAAGAAATTTGAGTACGGAAAATTATGATTTTGAAAGTTTCATATATATGTATCCAATTTGATGTCTGTTGAAACAATATGTTTTAATTCATCAGAAGTAGTGTAATAATGTTATTACTAACCGTGGGGTTTGTGAGCGATTTAGGGTCTGATATGCAAGAGGATAGTGGGAGGAAAATTTGTTATGCCTCAGAGTTTATGTTACAACTAGAAAAGCCAGTCCCTTAGGGCTTAGGCGACAGTGTAGTAAGGGTTTTTTTCCTTTCTTTTTCCCGAAAAGGTAGGGGCAGCCATAAAATTTGAAAGAAACCACTTACAGACTGATTTTACTTAAGCATAGTATTTATTTATTTCTTTAGTAAGTGATTAGACCTATTTTTAAATATTCAAACTTTCTTTTTTAAAATGGTGATGGACCATTAATTTATACATATTATTATTATTTATATTATCATACAATTATTGAATTGAATATTTTTTGGTTAATTATTAAATTAAGATGAATCATTTATCAGGCTATTTTGAGTTGATATTAAATAGCAGAGATTAGAATTTGTTATTTTCTAAAAGGGGGAAATCGAAAGTGGATAAATTATCGGTGTCAGTTCTTTGGTTCACTGTAGGAGGATTGCTGGCTATATGAGTAATTTCCAAAACGATTCGTTTATTATAATGTTCCTTTTTTCCAAAATTTTTGTTTCGCCAAAATCAAACTGATGATCTTCATGTCATGCATGTTTGGTCATTGCCGTCTATTTGCTTGGTGGTTTGTGCACGTCTTTTGTGTGTTCCTTCATGTGTATGTGGAGTGGCCGCTTTGTTTTACCAAATTATACTGCCTCACAGTTGACTATAACTATGACTATGACTATGACTATTACTATGAATGTGTTAATAAAGTGAAGAGGATGATTATTGTTTATTAAAATAGTTTTAATTTTTTTGAGATTGTTTTCGTCGAATTCTTTGTGAGATAAGGTTATCGCTCGATCAAAAAAATTGTTTATAACGTTAACTTTATATTGATGTGGATGGTGTGAAAAATAATTGAGGCATTGGCAGAAAGCTAATTCCATTTGCTGATTCTTTCTCAAGAGTTATTATTATTACGCCATTAAGCCGTTTCCCTTTCGGAGTAGAGGTGACTCACTTGGTGGGGAGGGGAGTAGTGCGAGGAAGAGGTTATAGAATTTTTAGATTGATCTAGAATTCTCCTGTTATTTATTTAAATATCACGTTCATTCCGCAACTCTGCTCCGACCCAAGTGAAGATCCTCACAAAATCGTCATGTGAGGTTCCCCACTTGGGTCCATTAGTATCCAAGGTCTTTTGTTTC
>JAAAKG020069353.1:0-17401 GCA_010014905.2 Druon quercuslanigerum
TGCCTTCATTGGCTAGATAATGACTAAATCTCGCTTATGTCTTGCCTTCATTGGCTAGTTATTGACAACATCCTGGTCATATCTTTCCTTCATTGGCTGGATATTGACCAGGTCTCGATCATGTCTTGCCTTCATTGGCTAGATAATGACTAAATCTCGCACTTTTCTTGCTTATATTGGCTAAATATTGACAAAATTTTGTTCAAGTCTTGTATTTATTTTACTGGATATTGACTAAAGTCTTTCACATATGTACCTCGCATTCACTTGCAAGAGATAACATCCTGGTCATATCTTGCCTTCATCGGCTATACTGACTAAGTCTAGCGCATGTCTTGTCTTCATTGACTAAATAATGACTAAATCTCTTCACTTAATTAGCTAGATATTGAAAACATCCTTTTCATGATTTTCCTTCATTGGCTGGCTATTGACTAAGTCATTCTTATTTCTTGCCTTTATGGGTTCTATATTAATTTTCTCTTCATATCTTGTCTTTATTGGTTGAATATTAGCAATAAATTACAAGTTCACATTGAATGTCCTTGAAAAATTACATGTGTCTTAAGGCTATGACTTTCTTTGCATTTCCCCGTTAGAGCCTCTATAACTCGAAAACTGTCCATTTTTGGACATTGTGCTCCATAACACTTTTGATCGAGACATTGAGAACTACAATTTTACGAAGTTTAATCAATATCGACCGAAAGCCATTTCATGTACATTTGCTGCTGGGTCTTTTTCACACATATTCTTTGTGTTTGCAGACCGGCCGTAAGACTATGGATGGGGATTGGAGAGGTGAAGATAGGAGGAGGGTAGGGCACAGTCGCATTTTACAACTATTGGCACCAAATTTTGCACACATTCTTTGGTCTTCCAGACAGGTCATAAAAGTATGGAGGAGATATGAGGGTCGAAGATAGGAGGAGGGTGAGGCACAGCCACAGTTTTTAATAATCGGCACCAAATTTTTTGCACATATTCTTTGGGCTTTTAGGTAGGTCGTGAGGGTATGGAGGGGGATTAGGAGGGATGAAGATTGGAGGCGCCTCTGCAGTTTTTGAACAATCGGCATAACATTTTTTATACATATTCTTTGGGTTCCTGGGCAGGTTATAAGAATATTGGTGGAAGAGGAAGAGAGGGGGGGGGCACAGTTTTTAAAATATATAAAATCGACTGGCCTAAAACGTATGGTGCTTATGAAAATCCACAGTTTTTGTCAATTTGCATCAAACTTTTCGCACATATTCATTGTGCTTCCAGGAAGGTCGTAAGAGTACAGGGGGTTGGGACATGCGGAGGGTAGGGGCAGATGAGGGGGCACAACCGCAGTTTTTGACCAGTCGGCATAAGATTTTTCACACTTATTCTTTGGGCTCCTGGACAGGTCGTTAGAGTATTGGGGGGAAGATGTAGTGGGCGGAGGCAGTTTTTCAAATATATAAAATCAACTGGCCTAAAACGTATGATGCTAATGAAAATCCACAGTTTTTGTCAATCGGCACCAAATTTTGCGCACATATTCTTTGGACTCCCAGCCATGTCGTAAGAGTATGCGGGCTATATGAGGGATGAAGAAGGGGGGGGGGGGCACAGTCACAGTCACAGTTTTTGACCAATCGGGATCAACATTTTCACACATATTCTTGAGGCTCCCGGATGTTATATGCAAATACAAATTCTTGGTTGAATTTGATTACAATTCATCTATTTGCAATACAAAATTCAACTATTTTCTTAAAAAGTCATAATTTTCAGTTGAAAGTTACATAATTTCTTTGGAAAATAAGTACTTTTTGGTCGAAAATAACTCTTAGTCTTTCAAAATTAATATTTTATTTTGAAAATTTCACTGTCTTCTTAAAATTCAAATATTTTTTTGAATAATTGCACAATTTTTTACAAACTTTTTTTTTAAAGTCAACTTGAAAATACATCTACAATTGGGTGACATACATAATTGATATCTTGAATGTTTGTACAATCTACCTTAACTTATTTATATTGCATAACTACAAATGCTTTGACAAAATTTCAGATACTTGTATAGAATTTTCGCATAACTTTTTAAGTAAGCCTACACATAAAATAAGTTATTCTTGTATAAGGGGCAGAATACGTCAAATGTTCTCACCTGAAATTATTGTTTTCTTTTCTAATCGAGTAGAAACTTGGCTGAATTAAAGACCTAGTGTAACTGTATTAATCTACCAAGCCATAGAACTATTTATCTACTGGTTGCTTAACTATAGTACTTAGAAAGCTCTTATTATGATCTGTAAGACTATCATAACTTGTTTTTCATTATTATAATAGACCCCTTGCAGATAACATATGTATACCTTTCACTTGTCATATAACGTTCAATTTTGATTCAAAAGTTATAAAACTATCATGTATTATTTTTCTCTAATAAATAAACAAAAGACATTTTACAGTTTAAAAAAATATTAAACATTGCAAAAATAAAAACAACCTCCCTTCGCCGTGTACTGAAATGTAAAAATCTCAATTTCACTAAGAAGTTATTCTGAACCCACTTTTTCTTCTGTATGACTTCAAAGAGTGTAAAAGAGCTATTTTTAAGTAAAGAAAAAAATGTTTATGATAATCCTTAAGAACATGAACATAGTTTTCTAAAACACTAAAATAGAAGTACATCGGATGATCATGAGAGAAAAAGTCCTGGTGAATTAATATGGGTCCACTACTTCAGCCAAATTAAAACCGGATAAAAAATTATTGTAGGTGGGAACACTTGGCGTATTCTGCTCCATACAATTTCTTTATATTGTATGATTTACTTAATCATTATTTACTGTATCATAAGTAATATTTTTACACAATTGTAGATATTCGTCCACATTTATTGTTGCATATTTTTTTAAGTAGGCCTATATAAAACCTTTGCCAGAGTTGAGGCGCATTGTTAGGAGAAAAATAGCTATTGAGAGTAAATAGCTGGACTTTTAACGCAAGTAAAGTGATCTAAAAATTTAATATTAAAAATTATATAATTAGCATATACATATATATACTCTCTATTTATACTTTATACATTTTGTACTCATTTTATACATGAAGCCACTTTGTCTATTTCTTAAGTAGATATTGCGCAAACAGTGTAAATTTAATTGTTTTCTAAAATATTCAATAAATACCAAAATATCAACATTTTTAAATAATTTTGGCTTCATTTTAGAGCTATTTTTTACCCTATCACAGCAGTTCATGAGTATCAATTGTAACAATTTTGACATCATATAAAAAGAACTTGTAATTGTGAAAAAAATAGAGAAAATAGCAATATTCTTTATGGTAACAAAAATATTTGTTTGGAGTATATCAAACATATAATGATGAAGTTGCTAATAAATTTCTCATAATATATATTTATTTAATTTTTATTCTGATTTGCCTACAGGTACGATGTTTTCACAAATCTCTAACTCTTTTGTTAAAACTTCAGGTCCTTGCAATTCGATGAGAACATTTTTACGATTTATACTCATAAGCTGTTGTGATACAGTGAAAAAAAAGATTTAAAATGAGCCCAAGCACGTTACAAGATGTTGAGTATTTCGGAAGCTTTTGAGCATTTAAGAAAACCTTGAAATTTACAATATTTTTGCAATATCTACTTTAAAACTAGACAAATGCACTTCACCCTGGGCTCATTTTATACCGAATATTATAATCAATCAAACCTTCAAAGTGAAATTATTTTAGCTGTTAAATAATTAAAATTAAGACAAACTATTAGTGATGAAAAAAGAGGTAACAGAATACTTTTGTTCGTCCCTGTATGTGAAATATTTTTACTTCACGATTGCGCAAAGTTAGACTGTAGTTATATGAAACAAGTGAGATAAATAAAAGGAGCGGAAAGGAAATATGTCGCTTATATCAGTATTTATTTCGCTTGAACTTACATTGATATTAGAATAACATTATACAACAAAAAATTATTGAAAATGCATGTTTCCCACAAAATTTTTAAACACGCGAGCATGAAAAAAGAAAGTTGTATTGTAGAAGTAGAACGGTAAAAGAAGCTGCCATCTTAGCCTGTAAAAAGTGTGATGGAAAAATGTTGATTTATTTTGCCGATAAACCATCAAAAGGCCCATTATTGAAGGAACCACCGGAAAAGTGGCGAAGGCTACTGTGGCAAAGACTATTCAAATTTTCAGAATTTTGGGTAAGCAGGCTTTTGTATGATAAAATATACAGCATTCGTTGACGATAACCGATATTGTAAAATTCAAAATAAAAAAATGCCTTAAAATCTTCCAGATTATTTTTTTGACAATTTTTAAAATTTTTCAAAATTTTTTTTAATATATTCTTAAAAATAGTTTTTAAAAATAAAGAATTATTTTTAATTTTTTAAATTATAAATTAAGTACCGGTAAACTGCAAAATAAAAAATTTGAACTTTCATAACTCGTCAAAAAAATTCAGTCCATAAATTTCAATGTTCTAAATTACAGAATTACAGGTTTAATTCCTTTTACTTTGAGTTGTTACAACATAATATTTCTAACATATGTTATTTATATATAAATATGTGTTTTAAAATCTTTCAAAATATTCTTTTATAATTATTTTGAAAAGAAACATAATTTAAAATTTTCACAGGAATCTTAAGTATATATTTTTATTATCTTTAAAGCTTAAAAAATCATTTCAATAAATCAAAATATTATTTAAGGATCTTAAAAAACATAAAGTTTCTAAACAGTTTTTTGGAATCGTTCCAAACTTTTAATTATTTTTGAATCTCCTAAAAACTTCTAAATATCTTTTAAAACAAAAAATCATTTGAAATTTTCCCAGAAATTGTATGAAAAAATTTGCATTATCTTCAAACTTTGAAAATCCTTAATTAGCTTCAAAATTTTATTTTAAAACCTTTAAAATTTACAATTTTCGTAAATATTTTGTTTGAATCTTTCCACATGTCAAATTATTATTTTTTAATTTCTAATTATCTTTTAACACTTTTTGAATTTTTATCCAAGAAGATTAATTTTATAAAAACTATTCACATTTTTCTCAGAAGAAGTTAAGTTTGATGTAAGAAAATTAATTTTCAACGAAAATTATTTTTCTGTCAAAAAAGACGAGTCAATTTTTAGTTTAAAAAAATGAATTTTAAAATAAAAAAAGAACCAATTTTCAATAAAATAGTAAAAATTTTCACGAAAACAGATCAATTTGAATCAAACAGATGCCTTCTTAACCAAACAATATAAAGTTTCTACCAAAAGAAATGAATTTTTAAACTAAAATGACGAATCTTACAGAAATAAAGTTGAATTTTTATTTAAAAAAATTTAGTTTGACCTTTTAACTTAAAAATATGAGTTTTAAATAAAAAGTAAATTGTCTCTAAAAATACTTGAATTTACAACCTGCAAAGACGATTTTTGAAGAAAACAGTTGAATTTTCAACCAAATATTTTTATTTTTATCAACAATATTTTATAATATTTAATAAACTGTGTCAAAACAATCATGAGAAATTTATAAAGTAAAATAAAAAATATCAACTTAATTTTCTATAGGGGGATACGGAAAATAATATTTTAAATTTTTATTTAAAATATCCAGTTTAAATATATCAGGTTAGCCAGCGTTCTGGCCATTCTTACCAGGTAAATTGTAAAAATGATGGGAGTCGGGAATCGCCCCTTCCCCGCCCTGTCCTTTAAACAAGGTAGGAGACTTTCATGGATAGGTTACTTTTATTTATCTACAAGTGACGTCCCTTTCTTTGTCATGAGAGTAAGACCTTTTACAAAAACTGAAATTATAAGAACATGGGTTCATGAAATTGCAATTAGCTGAATACAATTCCTTATTGAATTATAAAGAAGTGGAGGAAATGTTGATGAGAATCAATTAATATTATGAGTAATTAAGGAAGTCTTGTGCATAAAAAAGTATAATAAGTCTCAACTGGGATTGAAGATAAACCTGTTTTTATTATATTTTTTATACTTTATTTTTTTATTTTATTTTTACTTTATGTTTTCTCAGTCAGCATTTATCCTATAATAAGAGTGGGAAGTTCTGACGAGGCAAGCAAGTGCCCCCAAATGTCTGTTGCACTAATGAAAAGTACAAAAAAAGTTTGTTGTCGGTTTTTCCCTGTGACCAAAAATGTGAGCCGTTATTTAGATCTTAGAATTAGATAAAGGATTTCCCTTTTCAGATTATTTTTCAGATATACAGTGCTAAGATTAATAAAATGGATTGACAGTTTTCATAATTCTCAAATTTACAAATAGTTGATCAAATCTTGCAAAAATTTTTAGTTGTGGGTGGTCACATTTTTTCATGAAATCATAGTCAGGTAATTAAATATCGTTAATGACCATGTTTGAAAATAAGTATTAATTGTACTTCGAAATTGTCTTAAAAGCAATAATTTCTGTATCTTTTTACTATAAAAATTATTATAAATAATAACCTAATGGTCTTTAATTAGTATATAACTTTCCATGAAAGTATTCGTATTACATATTATTTAAAAATGCATGTTTTAAATAAAATTTCCAAATATCAAGTTAATTTTCTTTTAATGGTGTCTTTTTCTTAAAATATTTCGATAATTAGAAAAGCTATCATTGCAACATAACCTTATTATCCGAAATTAGTGTGTAAATGTACATTCTGATACTCATAATATATACTTGTCAAGAATATATCTTTTTAATAAAATGCATAAACAGAGCGATTACTTTTTTCGTTAATAAAGCTTTTTCATAAAAAAAGTAGCTCTTTTTCATATTTTTCTACTACTCCATGACCCATGTTCTATAGATTCTACACCTACTCTGCTACAATTTATTTTGATGTGTAACATCGTGACTTTCTATATTAGGCTGATCGTTACATACATGCTTTCTCTACTTAGCTCAGTAGTACCCACATGTGTTCGACATTCGTGTGGAAGCTTTTTAGAAAACAATTGCAGCATCACGTGTTTTAAGATATTTTTTTTACTTTCAATATGTATTATTCATGAAATAAATTTTCGTTTAACGCAAACCGTGCTGTGAGTATAGAATTGTTAGTAACACAAGCGTAACACGAGTTACATGCGATTTTTGAGGCGCGAATCGAACTAAATCAAGCTGATAGCCCCATATTTCAGTGCAAGATATACGTAATTGAGAAACTGTAATAATTTATGTTGATTGCAGGTGAATATGTGTACTGGAATTCTGCAAAACCAATTGGAATTTCTTTGAAAGGAAACTAAAATATATTATGGTAAATTTAAGAAAATTCACCTGAATATCAATGTAAACAATGTACTTTGGTTAAAAAATTAATTATTTCGTTGAAAACTAAATTTTTAATCTGAAAATTCCATTACTTCATTTACTTTTGTTCAAGAATGAATTATTTTGTTGAAAGCTAATTTTTTAATCTGAAAATTCCACTATTCCATTTATTTTGGTTCAAAATTAATTATTTTGTTGAAAACTGATTTTTTCATCTGAAAATTCCACTATTCCATTTACTTTGGTTCAAAAATGAATTATTATTTTGAAAACCAATTTTTTAATCTGAAAATTCCACTATTCCATTAACTTTGGTACAAAATTGTCAACAAAAATTCTGACTCTCCAACTAGGATAGATTACCTTTATGCCGAAAGGATGAATATGCAACTAAGTAATGAATGTTTATTTCTAACTATGAGTCTTCAAACTGTAATAGTTGAAGTTTAAGCCAAAAATATGGATTATATATATATATTCAAATTTTCAACCGAAATAATAAATTTTTAAGAAGGAAGTCGAATTTCTACCAAAAAAAGAATAAAAAAAGGTCACTTGCAACTAAAAATTGTAGAGTTAAATTTTTTGTTAAAAAAATTTATGTTGAACCATAGAACTCAATTTTTAATAGCAAAAAATTTGTTTGTTCATAATTCAACTATCTTGTTCAAAATTAATCTTTCTTGGCTAAATATCGCCTTTTCTGTTAAAAGTGCATCTTCTCCGATTTAAAACTCCACTGTTTTCTAAAATAATCGAATTTTTAGGTTACAAACCTTATGGATGTACTTCAAAAATAATTTTCATCAAACCCTTTACTCCTTTCCAACAACGCGTGGTAGGGCTGGAAGACGCCTTTGTGACTGGTCGCAGAAACAATGTGGGAGAAGCCTTTACGCCTTTACAACATCTCGTGGGGGAGAGAGAGTACCACTGTGATTGGCAACAAAAATAACGCTGTTCAAAACCCTAACCCTTTCAACATCATGTGGGGAGCTGCAAGGCAACCCTGTTATTAATCACAGAAATAATGCTGGTCAAACCCTCGCCCCTTTTTTATATCTCGTGGAGGCGGGAAATCACACCTGTCACTGGTCATAGAAATAATGTTGATTAAATTCTTTACCCCTTTCCAACAACGTGTGGTGGGGCTGAAAAGCACCTGTGGAACTGGGCACAGAAATAAACTTCGCTAAGGTTTTTTAGCCTGGGAAACCAAATAGCAAGATGGCGAATAATGAGGATCAAACAGTAGCATTAAAAAATTGGGGAAAAAATTATTTTTGAATATCTTCTTCCGGCACTCTAGGCTATATCCTTGAAATATGCTTTTAAAAAACAACGGTAAAAAAATTGCTGGTAAGTGTAATTTTTTTTACTGTCGCCGACAATTTTTTTACCGGTACCGGTTAAGTACACACAACCTTCTTAATAATCTAAACAAACTATAATAAACAAATCAACTATTCGGTAACTTATTCACTAAAATACATTGTGCTTTTATAAAAACTATTCAAATTGCATTGAAAGTAATGCGCTATCAAGAAAATTAGAAAATTTTATTTTTTAAATAAAAATTGCTTTACTCTGTGCATAAAAGATTGTATGTTAAACACTGTTTGATTTATACGATTGAAAATTTTGGAACATTAGGTACGTTAAGAGTTGTAGATAAGAACTAGATGACCAAAATTTTTCCGAAAATGGGCTTCTTGTACAAGAAAATATCAAAGTTTTCTTGAAAGGATTTGTTCGAAATCTCATTTTGAATATAGTAAATTGAAGACATTGAAGATTCAAAACCAGATACCTGCGACTTCTAACATGTTCCCTCTTCCTAACATGTTATCAATACAACAAAATAATGATACGCTTCTTTTCTCAAAAAAAGCTCTTTGATAAAACTATCTGCCACTTTTTTCAGCACTAAAGTATCAAACAAATTCCGACCTAAAATCCTAAATATCCACTTTCTGCAGAACGCCACTTTATGAGGGTTTTTACTGAACTTTTTTCTGTGCAATCAGAAACAATGGTTCTCAAAATTATTATTATTATTTATCAATAAATAAGCATATACCTTGCTTCTCTTTATACATCTTTCAGCAAAGACTCGTACTTACCATTATTTTTTAAATGTATTCGGCTAATTAATAGCTGAATGTATATTGATTTATAACTATCACAGAACTAATTGTTGTAAACATTTCCATTCAGGTTAAATTATCAAATTCAAACCATAGGTAGATATGACCATAGGTAGATATGACGGTTTAAAAAAATAGAAAATATTTAATGATGAATAACAAAATCAATGGGATTTTATATATATCTAGAATAATTATTTTTTTATTTGAAAATGTCAGTGTTACATTTTTTTTAAATGTATCATTTTTAGCTAAGAACTCGACGGTAATTTATTATTATTATTAATAATATTTAATTTAAATAATGCTAGAAAGATGCTGCTCTTTCTGAAGTTTCTGGCTTTCTACCCAATTTTCAATTAGAGTGAAGGAGAGAGTCATTCAACTTACCGATAATAATTGCTTAAACGATTCATTATTACTGTTAATAATATTCTCTTTCCTAAATGGTAGAATTTTGGGTTTCTTTGCTGAAATTTTTCACTGTTGGTACATTTTTTATTAGAAGTGACATAATAATTAATAATATTTAGCAAAAATAATTGTTTGAACAAAATATTGTTGTTTATGACTTATCTTCATCCACATCAACGTCTAATAGTTGCGCTCTCTCTTGAAATTTTCTCATTCTTGTTCTTTTTTTCTCTTAGTACGGTAATAAACAATGAAAGTTGACAAAAAAGTTGTTGGGACAATTTAACATTGTTTGTAACTATTTTCTTTTAGATGAGTACTTGAAAATTGTGAGTTATTCTAAAATCTTTAACTTTGCTTCGCTTTTTTAGTTATGAAGAAATAATAAGTCAACCTCAATAAAAATTATTCATCAAATAGTATTGTTGTTTTAAGTGTAAAAATCTTTTCCCAGTGTAAAAAAAAATAATTTGAACAAAAAAGCTATCTTATGCAAGAGACAAAAACAAAGAATGGAATAATTAGGAGTAGGTTCAAGGATTACAGGGAAAGTTGCATTTAATATGATAAGTGTTGAGAATTTGAAGCATATTTCAAATATCTATTTAATCTATTTCAAAAAGCAAAGTTAAAATTTATTTTTAAACATTCCCATACTAACTAAGAAGCGAATTTTAAGAATTAAAAAAAAACCGCTACTTTTTGGCACTTATATAAAAGAAGATAATTGTAAAAAATATTAAATTGTTCAGACAATTCGCTTGCGGCAATTTTTGTGTGGATTCGAACAAATTTACGGCCGGTATTCACAAAAATTCGAAAAAAAATTTTGGACCACCCTAATGCAGATGCATAAAAAACTGTGATCTATAAAACAGATGTTTTTGCTAAAGTTTTATTCAGCCATTATCATTTTAAAGAACAAATATCCGAGCGCGAAGCGCGGGGTTACCCATTATCAAGTACGAACCGCGAGATCCGACAGACGAGTGGCCTTCGCGCAAATTGGCGAACGAAGCGCTCAATGAGGTGAAAAGGCCATTTAAATTCTGCTCAGTAAGGATATTTTTCACACTTTTGCTAAAGTTCTCTTGCTGGTAGTTTCCAATAATTATCACTTGTACTCGAGCATTGCATTTTAGGAAGTTCTGATGAGATTATGGCTTTTATCAACGATTGCGCGTTCTTACGAGGACCTGTACACCCACATCAACCTTCCCGCATTCGCGAAATAAGGTTCGTGAATTCAGTTTCGCTAATTAAGTTTCCTGGAGTAAGGTTTGGGAAATAAGTTTCGTGAAAGGAAATTCGGGAAATAAGGTTCGCAAGATAAAGTGAAAGAAAAAACTATGCCCGGTGCAATGAAAAAAGTGAAACTTTGTGCATACAAGGGGTGCTCAAGTGTCAAAGGAGAAGGAGTAATACTCTTGTTTTCCCGACGAAAAGTATCCGCGACATACGGAATGGTGCTCCAATGCAGGTAACATTATCATTGGTCGAAGAACTGACATTCGAGCCGCGTGACGATCGGATCGGTTTTTTCGATTCGATCGATCGGCCTTAAATTGTTGAAAATTAAAAATAATGAAAATCCAATATGCGACTAACGAAAGGCATTTTAAGTTTTTCATTTATAATTTCAATTCTAAAAATCTAATCCGATGCATATAGAATGCAGATTGCAGATTCAGAGAGACATGAAGACAATACTGACGCATACTATATATAGTTCAATAATAAAAAAGAACGTGCTGGTAATTTTTATTTTAGTAATTTAAACTTGCTATACGATTACATAGTAATTAGTCATAATAATTCTTTAGATTTTAGTCATCTCAAGATTTGTAAAACGTTTTTTTAAGGCTTTAAAGGTTAATATTTATTTTCTTGTTTAATATTCTCAAGACAGAATTAGAAAGAAGGAGGATCGCTACTGAAGGCAGGCCCAATATTCTGTTATTACTTATTACCCTAGCTTTATTTTAATTTTTTTTTCATCAAATAACAGTTTTTAAAAATGTGGCGGCTTCGCGTGTGCATTCTCATCGCGCGCTTCGCGCACGGCTCGCTTCACTCGCGCATTTGAGCGCGTCTAAGGTGCGCGACTGTTAATTCGGGCGCTTCGCGCTCGATAATATATTTGCCTCTCCCTACGCGCTCGGCCTTTGCATTTATTTCAGATTTGTTCGCCTGTAATGTGGTGATTGCGATTTTTTTTGTTAAAACTCCTTCGGATTTAGCGAACACATTCTCATCACGTATCTCGTGCTTCGCACTCGACTCTGACGAGAATATAAACTTTTCTACATTCTCTTGAACTCTATTACATGAAATATATATTATATTTATTTCTGTACCTTGACCTAGGGCGGCTTATTCACATATTTCAAAATGAAGTAAATTTGATTTTTGCTGAATACTTTAACACTTGTCTCTTATTTTACACTAAATTTTATTGTCAGCTACCTTGACAAAGTTATATCATTTCAATAAACTTTTCATTATTGCAATTCAGAATATCCATTGATATTAAAACAAAAGTATTTTCATTGTTTCCTTTCTACAGTTTCAAAAAGTGCTCACCTTATTAAACAAAAATTGTTATCAGCCATTTTATTGCAACTTATGTCTTTTTTTTATAATACTTACTTACTTTTTTACTTTTTTTTATAATACTATTATTTTTTTGTAATACTTTTTAGGGTTAAAACTAAAAATATACGTCCTACCGTGAAGTAGTTTGATACAGTTCTGTATATATAATGCAGGCGAAACTTGTTGTTTGATAGAATGTTATTGTAGCTTGTGTTCCTTTTATGTAAAGTGAATTCCTTTATTTTTAATATATTTCCATAACAATCATTTATGAGCAAATTGTAGATACTTTTTTGGTAAAGAACTTTTGTTTCATCGTCTTTTTCGTTCTTTGTGTTGTTTTTCCAAAAATTTAACTTTCTTGTTTTTCATCTTAATTTTACAAATAAAAAAAGCTGCACGACCTATATAAAAATTATTTTTTTTGGCAGAACAATTTTTTTTCGTACCATATGTCGTATTTCAAACAATTTAACTCTTATTTTAAATGTTATTTTTTACGATTAAAGCAAAAAGTACGCGTCATATGAAAAAAAGTATTTATAACAAATTTGCATGACATTTGCCCTCTATTGGAGGTTTTCCTAAAAATGAATTTTTTTATTTTCAATTCTTTTTTCGAATAAAACCAAAACTGCATGTCCTATACAAAAATGATCAATACAAAATTTGTAGATTTTTTGAGGCGCTCAATCTGGGCCTGCTGATTTTTTTTGTCTCCTTCCTAATTCGACCGTATCAAAAATTTTGCAAATGTGTTTACTTTTTGAGTTTTCATCCAAAATAGCTGGTTCACGAACTTGCTCTTTCTTTTTGGGTCTTGGAAAAATGTGCTAAAGCAAAATTCAATCTGATCAATCTTCCGAAAGTTATCGTGCCTACAGGATACTACAGACTACAGACTACAGACTGCAGAGAGACAGACAGACTCCTTCGTAAAAATAGTTTTTTCTGATGCAGGGGGTCTCAAAGCGTGGAGAATTCATGAAAACCGACAATGTCAAAGTTTAGACAAAACCAATACCTTCTCATCAGGATGAGAATTGAGAATGTAAAAAATTTGTCTTCTGAATTTATGCAATTTGGATTAATAATAATTTTTCATACAAATTTTTCAAAAAATATTATAAGAAGAAAAGTGGAACCGATTTTAGCTGCTTTTACCTCCTTTGCCTACAAGTTATTTACACATGGGATTTTGTTTTTGATTACAGTTGTTGGCCGTCCTACGACCAACTTAAGACAAAGTTTACAGTAAGTTTACAGTAATCACTTACAAAGTCGAACTCGTTAGTAATGGGCCTTACCATAGCTTAGTTTAGGTTTGTGATCAAGTTAAATAGAATTTTTAAATTATTCTTAATAAGAGAACATAAATTATACAGCATGAAGTATATCATGACATTTTAAACCTATAATAAGGATATGAATTGTAAAGTCCAATATGGACATTGACATGTTCGACATTATAAGCGACTTATCGGCAAATAATTATCTCAATTCAAAACTTGTGTTTTGAAAATTTGAATTAAATTAAAGAACAAATTTAAAAATACAGTTATAAGTAATAATAAGCAAAGTTGGCTACTTACATCAACAAAAAAATTCTTGGTCATTTTCCGGTTCTTTCACAGTTCACAAAAATGTTTCCCAGGCATTGAAATTGAGTTTGAAATTTGAAAGTTAAAACTGCTGATACTGAAGAATTGAAGATTTCTTCATTTGAAGCATTTAAAACTAAACGACAAAAAAAGCAGCCAAAATTTAAATATTAATTTTCAACTCTCCAAATATTCCAAATTAAAGCTTTAAATAATTGCCATTCAAAAACTCCTAATTCAATCGTTTAACTATGAACACGTTTTAAAATGGAAATCTTCAAATTTCATTTGTTTTTATTTAAAGGGCTTAAAATGAACATTATCTTAAATTGAAACATCCGAAAATCGACGGGCCGATCGAATTGAAAAATTCAATCCGACCGTGGCACGGATCGAATGTCGGTTTTTCGACAAATTCAATTTCAAATTCAATTCAATTTCATCTATTTTTGTTGAAAGTAAAATTTTCATTTAAAACATGTGTATTTGAGTTGGTATTTCACATGAGAACTCTGGAGGATTTTATTTCCCACATTTGTATTGCAAAAAAAATCGAGAATATTTTCGAATACTTCTTGGAATAGGCAGAAGATTTTTGCACACTTTCAAAAACTTTTTCTAAATCATCTGACCTACATATTTAAGGCGATCGCTGTTAAACGACCCATAATTATTTGAGGCCATTTAAAGCTTAAATCTCTCCTTTATACTTGGGGAAAACCGTCGGGAAACACGTAGGCCATTGTTCTCGTATCTACAGTGCGAACCTTCTACATCCATCTAATATGAAGCCGTATACCTGGTTATACCAAAGATCTTTGGTTATACAGTACCCTCCCACTTATCGCACTACCGCTTATGGCGACTTCCTCTACTCGCTTTGATCCCACTACCGACTTTTTAAAAAACATTGACATTCAATGTAACCAATTTAATAAGTTAGTTTCAATTTATCAATGGCTATCAATTTTAGGGAAAAAAATTCAACCCAAATCATTTTATATGGAATCACTTACATGCTTTTCCAGTTCAGAGTACTCAATTTTTTATTTGCTTATGAATAAAACTTGTAATGAACCATACAGATTTTAGGGTTAGTATGTAAAACGAACATAATAACCTTCTAATGTTTTTTGCTACATGTTTCCTCAACTGTCAAATTTTGACATTACCTTCTTTGAACAGATTCGATTTTCTAAATCAATCAGATATGAGGGTAAATCCCAGGGGGAGAAATATTTTTGATGTGGTAGGGGAACTCACATAACGTGAATCCCAGTCCCATCCTCTCGCGATGAGTGGGAGGGTACTGTATATGCAATCCAGTCGTTTTTTCAAATCTAAGTATAGAAATTTTGAACTAGGGCCAAAATAAAAAATTAAATTTGCTCAAGTGTCGACTAAAACTTTTAGGCTGATTTCCTCAAATTTTGAAAATAATTATTCTTTATTTCAAAAGTAATATAATTGTTATGACTGGCTGCAGGCGTTTTACTAATGGTGTAGCTATTTTCTTTCCATTATCTGAAGTCTCAACTAAAACAGACTAATTTGAAAACCAAAAAGAAACAGAAATTTAAAAAAAGAGAAATATATAATTAAAAGCTTTTTTAAGCTAGAAACATTGGTTTATACATAAAATCTAGTTCCGAGTTTTTAAAAATATTCTCTTCAAAATAAGTTTTAAAAAATCATTAAGGAAATTTACAGGAATCTAAAATGCAAATTTTTTATTGTCTTGGAACTGGAACGTTTCCTATAATTTTTTTAAAATCCAGCGAAAGTGAAAACATTTCCTTCAAACCTTCCAGATTTATTGAGAAAATCCCAAAAAATGTTTTTAAAATTAATTTTTGAAAAAAAAAATTCATGTTTATTTTTCCTACGAATTTTCATAGAAAGATGATATTCTTTTGAAACCTTTTAAAATTGTTAGAAACATTCTAAATTTTGTATTCGAAATCTTCAAAAATCTACTTTATTTAAAAATATTTTGAAACATTTTAAAGTTTTAAATTATTTGAAACCTTTAAAAGACTTTCAAACACATCTTAAACTTACTCTAATTTTGCTTAAATTAATAAATAAACTAAATATTATTTTCAGTTTTTAGTGAAAATTAAGTTTTTTTGTTGTTGAAAATTAACTTTTTCAGCTGAAAATTGGACTATTCCATGCTTGAATAAAAATTTTTTCTTTGGTTAAAAATTTAACTTTTACGTTACAAATTTTTTATTTTTAAATACTTTTGTGAAATTTATGTATTTTGTTAAAAAAAATATTTTTTCGTTGAAAATTAATCTTTTTGGTTCAAAAATTAACTGTTTTGATCAAGAATTGATTTCCTTTTCTGTTAATATTCAAATTCGTTTTCCCTCAGTTAAAAATAAATTTTTAAGTGCTAATTTAACTATTCCATGTTTTATTGATAATTTTTTTTTGTATTGACAAAACTTTTTTTTTATTCCTATCGTCTTTTTGGATTGAAAATTCCTTGCTTGACTGAAAATTCCTTGCTTGACTGAAAAATCTTTCTTTGTAATTCAAAACTTTTTTTATCTATAAAAATGTATAACTTTTAAAGCTGCATGATTATGAATGAAAGCATTTCTATTATTTCGCAGAGATGAAAAGCACCTAATCTCAGAATTTATTAAATTGTTCTCTTACATGAGGAACGCTTGCGAAGTTGAAATAAATCCAATTCAACAGAAAAAGATGATATAATGTTTAATTAAAAACCTTTAATGTCAAATCATTTTGAATGAAAACCTTGAAAATTAAAAAATTTTAGTTTAAATTAGGAGTTATAATTTTAAATAAAAAACGTTCTAACAAAAAATAATGTTTAGATTGAAAAATGAGAAACTTTGATTACGATTTTTAATTAAAATTTTAATTCCAGTGCGTTATATAAGTCTTCACTCATTAAAATATGTAAGCAATTTTACATGCTCATCATTTCCGATTGAAAAAGTCTTTTTAAAGGCCAAAACTTCATACCACAGTGTTTTAACCGATCTCCGCATTTTGATACCCTATAAAAACGAAAACCAAGTTTTGGTTATGGTTTAAATTACAAAAGTATTTAAAAATAAAAAATTTGTAACTATCGAAAATAATTATCAAAAATTTGAATTTAGTGCCAAAGGACAAGAAATACACGAAAAAGTTTTTGCAGATATTTCAGCTTTTAAAAGTACCTACCAAATTTCCTTAAACCATTTTTCCGCGTGAAACGCGGAGTAACCCATTATCGAGTTCGAACTGCGAGATCCGACAGATGGGCGCTATAGGCGCGCTCAAACTTGCGAGCATTAAACTTTGATATAAAGTAATT
>JAAAKG020069364.1:0-17398 GCA_010014905.2 Druon quercuslanigerum
CTAGATAGATATAAGACATTATGTAAATAGTTGTAAATATTTGTAAATATTAAGGTAGAAATTTGCTTTCTGTTTATAATGTAAGTGGCATGGAATGGAAGTCATGTAAACCCTTAGGGGACACATTATGAATAAAGAAGAAGATAAAATTTTAATGAGTGGAAAATGCATCGAAAGTAATTTTTAAGTCATAAATTAGAATTTTGGAGTTAAGAATAAAAATAATTCTTTTTTTCTGAAAATTCAATTATTCTAATCGAAAAATCATCACTCATGTGTAGAATATCTTTTTGGATTTAAACTTAACTATCCCAGTTAAATATTTAATTATTTTAGTTGAAAATTTATCTTCTGTTGAGAATTAATTTATTTTGTCACTTAAAATATCTTAATTATCGTTGACAATCATTATCATTTAATATTTCTTAACTATATTGCAGAGTATTAATTCTTTTTATCTGATTTATGTCCATAGTTATGTTTTCGACTGATTATAGAATTTGAATTGAGGGATAAGATACGCATTCTTCATGTCGTACATACATATCCTAGGTAACAAAGAATAGAAGATACATGGGCGCAAATTCCAAGAGTTTGTGGCCCAGTCCTGCATGTGCAATAATAACCAAAAATAGGTTCGTTTCCATCTTCAAGTTGATTATACTGAATACTCCTCATCAAAGGTGATCACATCAATGTACTCAGTAGCATTTCTGATCTAAATGTTCATCTGTATCCGGTATCCTTCATTGCTATATCAATAAAATATTTGTTAGTAATTGCTCCTCCTAAACGTAGATAATCATTTAAGTTTGGAATATGAGCTGCTTTTATGATGTTCGCAAAGAACATGAAGATACTTTTCAAGTGCCGTTTGCGTGCATGCTTCCACTATGCATCTTGTTTTAGTAAAAATTCGAGAATGATTTGCTTCTTACGTAGATAACTGACTTAGGTTTTAGATTATAAGAAGCCTTTCTAAGATTGCAATCATTCCACGGTAACCATAATCGAGAACGAAAATATCAGCATTTGAAAAAGACGGCCCTTGATTATCATGGATACGACCATGTTAGAGCAACTAACATGGAAGGTTTCACCATATGACGACCTTCGTGTACACAAAATGATTGTCTTCATCCTTCAAAATATGAACTTTTCTCAATATATAGCTAAGCACGATCATTGTAAACAACTGATTCATTACTTTCACGATGATTCATTCTGATAAAGCAGATATTTCGGGTTTCAGTCATGTACAAAACTACGAATTTTGCCGACGTTTCGTGAACATTGCAGTTCACTTCTTTAGGGCTGACATGAAACTGAGGTATCAGGTTATGTTGTTCTTATGTGTACTCTTTACGATGCCTGCAATTCGCCAGAGCACCCCACCATGGAGACAGGACGCACCTGATTGGCCAATCAAGTCTTATTTAAAAAATCCGGGAGGACGGAAAGCCAAATCGGATTGGTATTATAACCGTTCTCCCTATTGATGTTATTAGGGTGCTTTAAGATTTCGATTGCTTCTCTATGTTTTTTTTTGAAAAATATTGTGTGTTTTAGCAATGACGGTTGTTTCATCAAATAAAATGTTATGTCCTGTTTCGATATGATGTTCAGCCAGTACTGATTGCGTGAAATGTTTTAGACTGACTTTACTCTCATGTTCTTTTATACGTTGGCTCACCACTCTCCCGGTTTTTCCAATATAGACTTTGACACAAGAACAAGAGATTTTATATACACCTGGATCATTGAGAGGTGCCTTTTTGTCATTAGGATTGTTTAGAAGTTGTCCTATTTTTGCAAGTGGTTTAAATATGGTTTGGATGTTGTGTTTGTTGAGAATTCTTCCTATTTGTTCTGTGCTACCTTGAATGTAGGGTATGACGGTGGTCGTTTTTCTCTCTCTTTCTTTTTTAGGTTGTTTTGAATTGTTTTCTTGGGTGTATTTTCTTATTGCTTTAACAATTTGTTTGATTGTGTAATCGTTCTGTATTAGGATGTGTTTAACCTTTTGTCATTCCTTTTGTAAATTATCTTTATCTGTTATGGAGACAGCTCTGTATACAAGAGAGTTAATGGCCGATTGTTTTTGAGATGGGTGATGGTGAGAGGAGGCATGTAGGTATCTGTTTGTATGGATGGTTTTTCTGTAAACTTAATGTCCTAATGTATTATCTGATTTTTTGTAAACTAGTACGTCCAAGAAAGGCAATTATTTTCCGTTTTGTTCAATTTCAATCGTGAATTGGATATTAGGATGTAATCGATTGATGAAATCGAAAAACTTACTTAGTTCATTTAGTCCATGTCTCCAGATGACAAAGGTGTGGTTCACGTACCGGAACCAAAATTCCGGTTTTAGCTTGGATTGATTGAGGATTTTGGTTTCTAGATTTTCCATAAAGATTTAGGCTATTACAGGTGAGAGATCCTATTGCTGCTCGCGAGGTTTGTTCATAGAATTGTTTGTTAAAAGAGAAGTAAGTATTATTGAGACAGTTCTCTATCAAATGTATGAGCTCGGAGGGGATGTTTGCATAAGATTTAATAATATTAATTGTATCAGAGATTGGTACTTTCGTAAAGAGATATGTTACATCGAAACTCACTATTATGTCTTAGGGTTGAATGAGAATCTGTTGTATCTTTTTAATAAAGTCAAAAGAGTTTTGGACGTGGGTAATAAAGTTTCCTATGAAAGGATTAAGATTATTGGCGAGGAAGCGTACTATCTTGTAAGTAGGTGAGTTTATTGCGCTGACGATCGGGCTGAGTGGAATGTTTTTTTGGTGGATTTTTGGGAGTCCGTAAATTCTTGTAGAGGTGGGATTAGTAGGTATTACTTTAAATATTGTTTCTCTGTCAAGTTTAGTGTTTTTAGAAGGGGTTTTTGTTTTGCTGACTATTGTTTTTGTGGGGTCTTTTTCAAGTTTTTTGTATGTATCGTCAGTTAGAAGGTCCATAATTTTGTTATTATACTTTTCTTTATTCATTATTACTGTCATGTTGCCTTTATCTGCGGGTAATATTATAATTTCTTTATTCTTATTGACTTCTTTAATTGCGATTTTTTCCTGTTTTGTTAAGTTTGAGGAGGGCGTTTGGGCTTGGCGTGAAATGTTGGCCTTCCTACGTCGTATGTCATTCGCTGTTTTAGGTGGAAGGGTATTGTGGATTCCAAATTACTGATTATTTCTTTTTTTTTGTTTTTGAGTTTGAAGATCTTTAATTCGTTGGGATTGGTCAAATGATATGCGGTCCAATGTAGACCAAATGTCAAATCTGAGACTATTTGATAGGAAAAGATGAAGTTGTAATAGTTTTTTAGAGGTTTTAAAGAAAACGTTTCCAAGAGAACATAAAGAAGCAATCTAAATCTTAAAGCACCCTAATAACATCAATAGAGACAACGGTTATAATATCAATCCGATTTGGCTTTCCGTCCTCCCAGATTTGTTAAATAAGACTTGATTAGCCAATCAGGTGCAGGTCAGACCTGAAGAAGTCAACTGCAATGTTCACGAAACGTCTGCCAAAATTCGTAGTTTTTTACACGATTGAAAACCTCAATATCTACTTTATCTTTGTAAACAATTGCTTATGGTTCTTTCGGAGTTTCATCGTACAAGCCATTCGATAATCTGAAACATGGTCTCTTACATAAGCGTCTTTTATTATTGTCTGAAAAGCAATTTTTTCAGCTCCAAATCTTAACATTAGTGATTTTGATATTGCAACTATTGCAAGACTTGCAGCTTATCTCGGAGTTTACAAAAACATTACCCGTAAAAGGTCATCACTTAAGTCTTGTTTTAACTGACATAAAAAGTATAAAAGATCGTTTTACGTACAATGACCACCTGGCTTAGGAACTGGATCACAATGTGTGAAAAGATCAGTAGAGTCAACCTTTGTAATATGAGATATTGCTCTAAATTCGTCATCTGAAACGCCATTTTCATCTTCATATTTACGTCTTGCACTAAGACTTAATCCTTCTCTAGGCTCGAGTATCATCAATTATAGGAGCTTCAGTTAGTCCAACTTCATTACGCCTAGTAAAAAAATTTTTTAACAGGCGTTAAAAAATCATTCCTCTGTGTAAAAAAGTATTACCACAGACGTGTCATGTTATTCTATTAGCCATTTATTGAAAAAAATTACGTATAATATTATATTCTAACGAAAAATAATTAACTTGCGCTATAGTTTTAATAAATGTGATGTATAATTATAAATGTAAAAAACTATATTTGCTGCCTGTCATGTACAGATTTTAATATAAAAGTGCGATTATATTAGTATAAGATGCATTATCCAGCATATACGCAACAAAATAAGTAAATAAGTAAAAAAGATAATGGACTTTACGAATTAAAAAAATTAACTTAAAATAACGAGTAACCAATAAATTGAAGTTCAAAGTAAAATTCTTTATCTAGATAAGTTTTTGCAAATCATGACTTGGATGTTATTTTATTTCTATAACTACTTAAACTTTAATCGTGTTTTTTAAGAATCAAAAGTAAATAAATGGGTTCCATTGAAAAAGAAGCAAGTTCACATTCAAGAGACCTTCAAAATACGGATCAAGGTCATAGACAAAGTCACTAACAGAGAGCTTCCTTACATTCTATTGAAAAGAACTATTTCTTAAAAATGAGAAGTAAAAAAATGGTTTTCATTTTTCGTTTGCTTACAAAATTTTTTGAAATGATTTACAATTTACGAATTTGTTCACCTTTTTAAAACTTCTTAGTATATTTCGCACTTACGCAATTTTTGTATTTTTGTGTTTCTGCAAAATTGAACAATGATGCTTTAAAATCTCCTACACTCCTTGAACTAGAAACTTGCTGGGACATACTGTAGGTCGTACACGTATTGGACGAAGGGTGGAAAAATATTTATGGAAATATCATAGGCCGAAACAAGAACCTATGGACGATGATTATGATGAAGACGATTATGAAGATGAGCATCATGGAATAAGGAGAAACCATGGAGTGGGTGGAGACGGAGGATATCTTGAACACCAAGGATCTCTTGGAGACCGAGGTTTTTCTTTAAACCCAGATATTCATAAGAGCTTAGAATATTTTGGACGGCCGGGAGCTGCTGAACACTCTGGATATTCTACTGAGAATCATCACCAGTATGCTGACGTCTCATCTCTTCATTATAGTGCAGGAAATGTAAATGTTACGCATACTATAGGACATGAAAGTTCTGTCCATTTTCAAGAAAATATTACTCCGCTTACTCATCTTTTAGGACTTGCACATCCTGTTTATTATCTTATGCGCAACAAAGTGTAAATCTAAAACTAATTTGAGGGTACCATATACCTGCAACAAAAATTATTCTTGGTAGTGTGAATGGTACCACCACACAAGGTAACGTTTCCTTTAGACTTGAGGATGAAACATCACCTATTGTCAATTGTTTTTACAGTTTTGCTGCAAAAACAATCTACGATAATTTCGCAACCCCATCTTGAAATTAGCTGCAACAAAATTTATCCCAGAGTTTTTACTGTACATTTTTTTGTAAAATAGTAGTTTCTTTTTTTCTCTGAATAATCTTCAAATTAACAAATTTTCCAAAATGCCAATTTCGATAATCTAAGAGGTATGTTGGCTTGAGCTATGCTAGATCACCGGGCCACGGTCTAGTTTCGCTAAGCCTGGGCCCCTGCCGCTTTCGCATTACTTCAGGGGGTGCCTTTTTTCCTGCTTGGGCTTCTGCTGATTTTCTTTTCTGTTGGCATCTTTTCCCAACCAAGATGTACGCATCGTCATCAGTAGTGCGGTGAATCCGCACATCAGGCTCGCCGGCCTTCGACATCTTGATTGTGGTTGGCTCTTTGAACTGCCACTGACACCTGCTGTTTTCTTCCTCTCGAAACTACTCCGTTTCATACCTTTCGTCCACCTTCTTCTGTTGTAGAACATCTTCGACTAAGGTAGCTACGTTGCTCCAAAAATCCTCAGATTCGAGCATCTTTTCGATGATTTTTTCTGCAGAAAAACATCCAGTTTTCATCCGCAGTATATTTCTGTATTCAGTTCACCTTTTACACACAAAAAACGTGTAAAAAGCACCCGCCTCAATCGGTTCAAAATACTTGCAGTTTGGGCTTCTTACTTTACACATTTTTTGCAAATATGCATGGAATAATTCATGTCCCGATAAGGGCTGGGAAGCCCATCATCCTCTGGTTTCATTTGTCTACCTTGTCTGCCAATGCTCTATGGTTCTGGATTTTACCTTGTCTGCCACTGCTCTTTGGTTCTGGATTTGGCCTCCTCCTTTTCTGCTCATTTGCCTAACTCTATCTTACTTTGAAACATGTACTTTTTCTCAAAAACCAGCTAGTCAATTGGTATGATTCCAGCTATTACGATAATAGCAGGTTTGGTTACAGTGCGGTACGAGCAGAATACTATAAGTACGACTTGGTATTGTACTTCGGTCATTCTTCTGCCATACTTGTCCTTTCTGAGCGCGTCTGCCCAGACTTCTGCCCCATACAGCAGGATATACGTAATAACGTATATCGTATCTGTCTATATTAGACATTAATCGACTCAAGGCTGTTGTCTTGATAGTAGCCTTTTCCCAAGCTCGTTCTATCTGTTCCCAAAAGGTTAGTTTTGAGTCCAGTTGTACTCCTAGTTGTCTTATTGACATCTGGGCTTGCATGGTCTTTTCTCCAACCTTCAACGGGATCAGTGTATCGATCCTTTTTGTTGTCAATATGACTATCTCAGTCTTCTGTATAGCAAGATTTAAGCTGTGTTCCTGCATCCATCGACGGACTCTTCTCATTACGTGATTCACTTTCATATGTCCCAGTTCCGTGTCGCGAGCCACAATTACCGCTGCAAAATCATCAGCATACCCAACTGGAACTAAATTTTCTGGCATTTCCAAACAGAGGATACCCTCATAGGAGTCATTTTGTTTATCCTCTGTCCTCTAGGGTCTACAGTAGGCATTCCCCATTCAAGTGCTCCAGCATTGAAATCGCCAACTACCACTACGCTGTCATCCATCGTTTAAATGTCATCCTCCAAGCCATTAAGTTTAACTTGGAAGTCCTTAATTCGTTCGTTGGGCGTAAAGTAGCAGCTAAAATATGTCACGTTTCTACTCCTTATCCAGAAGAAACCTTCTCCGGCACCGCGACTTTGCTAGCACAAACCACGTTGGTACTTCTCTATCTTGGTACTGCTGACAAAGCAGTAGCAGATCGGCCTTCTTCTCATACATAAGATGAGTTAAAAGGTCGTCGGCCGTTCTTTTCCTTCTATTTTAAATCAGTTCCGTGTCCCAAACAAGATGTTACGCGTCGTCCTCAGCAGCACCACATTGTCGTGCATCGGGCTCGTCGGCCTTCGAACATCTTGGATGGATGTGGCTAGTGTAGCTGCCACTTCAAATACTTGACTCCTGATTTTGGCCTTCCGTGAAGTCCTTTCTTCCACATTGATCGACTTCATGTCCCAGATTAGTTGCACGCATCATCTTCATTAGCGCAACAGTAGCGTCGCGCAACGGGCTCGTTGGCCTTCGGCATCCTGGTTCGATATGATTGTTTCTCTCGTTTAGGACTGATGTTTTGCCGCATTCATATCTGTCCTCTTCTGCCGCAGAATTTTTTCTACGTAGGTGGCTATTGCCTGCCACGCCTCCTTACTTCGCAGCATAGACAGCAAGGAAACAATGCACAAAAAGGAAAAAATGTACAACAAGAAAACAATGTTCAAACAAGATCTCCTGTGCAACCAGCAACTATTTTGCGTCCAGAAATTCCTCAACGCCAAGTATCTCTTTAACGTCCAGCATATACTCCAGTTACACGTTTAATCTCTCCTGCCCAACCTGTAACCCTTCCTACAAATGCTGTAAATAATAACCTTCCAATTAGGACCCCAGCACTCCCTTAAAAACCTGCACAGGTTACTAAACGTCAGAGAACTGTATTACCTATTAATGTGGGACTGCCTCCTTATTTGGGAGGACATATTATTGGTATTTTAGCAAATCCACATGCATCTGTAGATACACCGCTTGTACGCCCTGTATACTAATAATCATCTTATAAGTAATGCACTTACAGTTTATCTTGAATCTGTGTATTTAACTCATTATGTAGGTCATGAATATCCTGTTCCTATGGGATTAAATATTACACGAATGTACTCTAAATTTTCTACGAAGACGTCAGTGTAATTCCTCAAACTTCCTCGTACGTTTGTGAAGGTGTATTTAAAAACTAGATATATTCTGTATTATTTCAGAGTCCTTTGATGTCTTCAAATCTTCTCCAATATTAAAAAATAAAGTAATAACCCTAAATTCGTCGACTAAATTCTTACTTGTAATTAAAGTGCAACGCAAGGCTGGAATTGAACTTTTTCACCTAAAAACAAATGTAATTGATATTTATATAGGAAAAAATATTACTTTTTATTGTTTATAAGTAAAAATTACTGATGAAATTGTTTTTAATGTGTGTAAAGTATAAATATCTGACTTTTCTAATAAATGGTCCATATGCGGTATATGAAATTTAATATACATAGTCTCTTAACTACAAACTTGATTTTCGGACGAGTCGAATCAAGCTGAACTCGATCGTTTCCAGTCGAGTTTATGGCAACTTTATGTTAAGGAGATTTTTGAGTAGCATTCTATTCAAATTAAAATTATTATTAAACATTTTACTGCAACTTGTGTCATTTTACCATAAATCTAATTTATTTATATTCAATGTAGCTGTAGTTTAGATGAAAAATGTTGGTAAATAAAAAATATTATTGTAGTTTATAACAAGCTTTTAAAAAATTTTCAGGTTAAACAACTTTTGCCTTTTAAGTTTGTTAATCGTCCTATCTAAAAATGATTAATAACAAATTTATAGATATTTTTGGGGTGGAAAACTTTAGTCGGTTCATGTAAGTTCTTACCTTGTGTCTTTTTTCGAAAAATTTAATTTTTTAATTTTAAATGTTATTCTTTACGATTAAAACAAAAACTGCGTGTCCTATCAAAAATTATTCATGAGAAATTTGAATAAGTGTTCGCTATTTTCTGCAAGAGCGACGATTGTCTATTTCTTTTTTTATAGCTTATGACGTTTGTCCAAAGCTTTAATTTTTTATTTTTAATGTTGGTTTTTACGACTAAAAGCAAAAACTTCGCATCCGATCGAAAAGTGATTAACGACAAATTTTAGATATTTTCAGGGCGCGTAATTTCAGCTAATTCATTTATTTCGTGTCTTGCATAGATTGTCCGTAAAATGGAATTTTTGAGTTTTCGTTATTTTTTGTATGATCAAAATTTAAATTCTCAACTTCTTGACCAAATTCAAAAATTTGTCATGGTAAGCTTGTCGGGCTTCAAAAAAGAAACGTTTTTTTCTTTCGACTTTTTTTATGTTATGCGTCGTTTGGCTTAAAATGTTCATTTTGGTGTATTTTTTCGGATTTTGAAAATGTTATAACTCTGACCATTTTTGTTTTATCGAAAAAAGTCTTGTAGATAAATTGTTTGAGTTTTCGAGTACTATAAAATAGCTGTACCTGGTTTACGAACTTATTTTTACTTTTTGGGCCTTAAAAAAGTGTGTTAAAGCAGAATCCAATCTGATCAATCTTTCGAAAGTTATCGTGCCTACAGAATACAGACAGACACCTTCGTAAAAATCTTTTTTTCTGACTCAGGAGGTCTCAAAACCTAGAGATTTAATGAAAAATGAGAAAGTGAAATTTTGTATGGAACCAATACCTTCTCATTAGGATGAGAATGTAAACAAGTGAAAATTTTTGATAGAGGATCACAGATATAATATCAGTACTAAAAAATGTGTTATTTTTAACAAAACTAGCCTAAATGTTATGAAAATAGAAAACGCTGTCTAATTACCATAAAATTTAGGAATAGGGAGGTTTTTGGTTCACTGATATCAAATCTAAAATGAAAATTTAGAAATGTGACAATTTCATCTCGATGGTCCGAATTAATGGAAAATTAAATAAAGTAGCAGATATCCACGAGACTCAGAACTAGAAGTTTTTATTGGTTTCTGTTCTTTAATTTGAGGTCAAAATTTGATCAAAAACCAAATACACATTTATTTTTGAGTCCAATAGAAACTAGGCACATTATTTTTTTTTTTTTCTAAATTTGGGCTGTTTGTATTAAAACTGCCGACTCTCTATTTGTTGGCCTGAGATTTCTGATCAGAAGCCCCCCTACAATGACTCATACAGAATCGTTCAACGTATTAAACCTTAACCAACGTAGGTCATTTGGGAGAAAATTGCCGAATGTATACGACAAATTTATTATTCGGAACACGATCGGATAGCCTGAGAACTTCAAGGAAGCACGAGCTATTCGAGTGTTCGAAACATTCGACAACAAATTACAAAATTACTTTTATACTATACCTGTTTCATTCAAAATTTACTTTCTTATGACACAGCTTTAAATTACGAAATTAAGTTTGTACTACATATGTTCCAGTTAAAATTACTTTTGCGTTGGTTGCAATTACAAAATTACTTTTGCACCACATCTCTTCCAAATACAGAATGAATGTGTACTACATTTTTAAAACCTCACTTTTTTGTTTTACCTGTCCCAGTTAAACACACTTTTGTACCTACTCCAAGTACAAAAATAAATATAAAGCACAATTACTAGACATCATCCTTCGTTATTTTCAATTTCAAGAAAATGAGAGTAAATGAGGTGAGGGAAGTAGGGAAATTGGGAGTAGGGCAAGTAGAAGAATTCCTTTCAATAAAACGACCTTATTATGATTAGTTTTATTCTCAAGTATTCTTTCATATAAGCCTAATCATTGGAAGGGGGGCTAATGATTGAACTAATTACCCTATATGAGTTTTTCTAATATTTAAACATGAATCAAAGCAACCTATGTTGTGACCTCAACTCTCCTCTTTTTCACACTTCTATAAACATATCATTTTGAGTTTGTATGGGATTTTACGGTATCCTCAGGGCTGCTTGATCGCTTTTGTAAACGTCATGGTATCGTTTATCGACAAATCAGTGAAAAGCCTCAATCTGCTGATAAATCAGTTACGATCACTTGGAACTCTCATACAGTGAAAGGACATTTGCAGGGCTATACACTGTATTCCACCTACAACGCGGGCGAATTTAGACTTTTATTTAATTTTATGACATATAAATCCTTTACATTCAATAATGAAGATTGTCACGGCGGATAGTTAAGTAAAGAGAGACTGACAGTATTGGTATGTGCAAACAGTGATGGTAGTGATAAGTTAAGTCCCTTAAACATTGGAAAGTTGCCCAAACCTAGGTGTTTTAAAAATGTACACTGCTTTCCATGTGAATACTCATTACAGCGATGTGCCTGGATGAGGAGGTCAAGTTTCCAAAATGGCTCGTGAACTGCGATGAAAAAGTTGTGATGCAGAAACGCAAAATAATCCTGTTTGTAGATAACTGCCCGGCGCACCAGAAGGAAGTGCCCGTAAAAACATTAGGCTTGAGTTCCTTTCTCCAAATGCGATGAGCAAGCTGCAGCCTCTGGATCAAGGCGTAATCAAAGTCGCCAAACAAAAGTAGCGCATGCGAAAAGTGGAAAAATTCTTGGACTTTATGCATGATCCAATTACGAAGCTTAAGATGGATGTTCTGGATGCCATGCACTGGATCACAGCATCTTGGGAGGACATCAAACCAAAAACAATCCAAAATTGTTTTAGAATGGCTGGATTAGTAGCAGAAAAAATACACAGTTCTTTTCAGAAACCATTTGAAATAATCCTTGACAATGACGAGAGTCAGATTTTGATGAATCGCTATGGTATCACCTACGATCAATACGTAGCTTTGGATAACAATCTCAACACCACTGAAAATCGGTGTTTATTAGACATCATCATTGACTCGATTTAGAGTAAGGACGAAGATGTTAATGAAGATGGTGATGATGACGACGAACCACCTTCACCTCCATCAAGGTCAGTCGCACTAAATGCGCTCTCTATTCTCAGATAATATTTTATTATTTCTTTAAACGAGACTAAGGAATCTTTCAGTAGCATACGCAAAATGGAGTGTAAAACTATAAAATTAAAAAATGACAAATTTTGGCAAACCGTTCTTCAAGATTTTTTTAAGCAATCAGACATATTTATCATATTTAGTATTATATTAACTGAAACAATAATCGGCCCTTTTCAGGTCATCAAAATTTGTTAACGTAGGAATAATTTCTTGCTTAAATGACATGATTGCTTTTTTTTTATATTGGCAGTAGATGTGCCTAAAAGGTTTAGTACCGTACGCGCTAGACGACAAAGGTTTTTTTCCACCAAAGCTCATGATCCTAAATTTTAAAAATCAGTTAATTTATTTCCAAAGATTTATTTTATTTTATTATAGCCAGTAAGAGTATTTCGCCTATAGGAAATTCCGAAGCCGAATGCATTATGATTAAAAAAATTAGAATTTATAATAGTGATAATTAATGGTAACTTATGATGATCATTGATGTTGATTGTTAATAATGACGATAAATGTTCTGATTGATGGATAAAAGAACAATATTTACGGTCTCTTGAAGAGCGTTATATCGCGATTTCACTGTATTTTATACAAAAAGCATTAATTTTTTTTAAAGTAGATCGACTTATCTCTGACCAGGCCCCGACTTGAAATGCTCACCAAAAAGAAGCCCACTAACCACCGACCAGTCGCTGACTAGGGACATTGCCTAAAATTATTCTCGGACTATCCCCCGACTAGTGCCCGACTTTTATTGGGGCCAAGTGGGGCTATTTCTACACGGGTAGGAAGAATTTTGGGAAAATATTTACAAAGTTAGCACAGACCGATGCGAAAACCTAAAGATGAATATTATGATGAAGACGATTATGAATTATGATTATGAATCCTGTTAATCCTATACACAGCTAAAAATAAAGAAAGAATTTTTGTAAATAAAAATTCATAACATAATTTTTCTGCCTCAAACTCGTTCCTATGTTTTTCAAGGTTGAATTTCAAATGTAGCCTAATTGTGTAATATTTTGGAAGAATAAATATATAATTTCCTCTAATCTTATTGCTCTTTTTTCAAGCGCTTGCTTATTTAAGAATAATCGATGTATCTGAGGAATATCACAGAATTTTTAAATGATTAAAATACAGAATGTAATCTCAAATAACGCAGCTATTAGTCGAAAATGTATTTTTTCAAGCTAAAGCATTTTTCGTGTTTGCTTAATTTTATCATAAATCACATCGTTTACTAATTGAGCACTTGGAAGTTATTTAAGCTGTTTTTGAAATTATATGACATGAGGCTCTGACTTTTATCCAGCAAATAAAACGAATTTTATACAAACGCAGACGTCAGAAAACAATAGATCATACAAACTGAGCAAGCAAATATGTACAATAGAAACTCGTAAATTATCTGAAAATAACAAGTATTACGCGAAGCAGCAACCTTCTAGAAATTTTGCAGTATCGTCTGGTACATTGTCGACGAATCATTTTATTCTTTCTTACGAAAATGAAGCACTTTGTTCCTATCCAACTCATTATCTGTGCTATTTTAAACATACTTAATGGTAAGTATGATAGAAGTTTTATATATAATTGTTATCAAGTTTAAATTGCATTTTTATTCAATTCCAGCTCGTTCAAAGCTCGTTCCTCAAAATTAATTTTGTATCTGTTTTCCAACTAAAAAATTATTTTACCAACTGTTCCAAGTGCCAAAATACTTCTGTGCATTATACAAGCAAAAATTACTATTTTGATTGTGTCAAGTACAATATTATATTTCCACCTCTTTCAAGCATAACATTGTAGTTTTCCCGTTGACTAGAATATTTTGTTCAATCTCTCGAAGTCTTGAAATTACTTCCGCATCTTTTCCAACTGCAAAGCTGCTTCTCTCAATCTACTAATCATGTCCATTTTCTGTAGTAAATATATTTTCGGTAGAGTTCTCACTGTTTTCCCCAAAAGAAACTAAATCAGATTGTAATTTTTCATTTTTTATTTTCTAGAAGTTGCTGGACAGTTTGGTATGATGCCCGGAATGGGAATGGGAATGGGAATGATGCCAGGAATGGGAATGGGTATGGGAATGCCAGGAATGGGGATGGGAATGGGAGGAGGAGGAGAAGATGCTAACAGAAATGCTATGATATTGGCAGCCATTGTAGGAGGTGCTCTGGCAATTCCAGTTGTAAAAATGATGGGAGGAAGGAAAGAAGTAAATAATAAGATTGGAAGAAAACTGGGTGCTTTGGGGCGTTTGTTAGAAAAGAGAAAGGGTGGAAGGAGAATAGGAAGATATCTGAAAAAATATGATCGCCCAAAGCCTAAGCCAGAAGATTATGAAGATGATGATGATGATGATTATGAAGAAGAAGAGGAGCATCATAATCATATGAATCAACATCCTGGTTTCAATGGACAAGGATTAAATGGACAAGGATTAAATGGACAACCAGAATTCAACGGACATCCAGGATATAATGCACAACAAGAATTCAACGGACATCCGGGATACAATGTGCAACAAGGATTGAATGGAAATTCAGGATCTCCTATGCACCCAGGAACTCTTGAACGCCAAGAATCTCTTCACCGACCAGGATATCCTGGACACCAAGCATCTCCCACAGTTGCACGTTCAATATCTCCTGCACACCCTATCACCCAGCTTAGGAATGCTGAAAATAATCACCTTGAAAATAAGGCACACGCTGGTCCTCACCCACCTGCACAGGTTTTTCGTCGACCAGAACATGTAGCTTCTCATATACCTTCTCATGTACCTCATATACGCCCTGTACTCAAATAATCATGTTGACAGTAATGCACATGAAGGACCTCTGGAACTTGAACATTTGACTCATTATGCAGGACATGCACACCCTGTTTCTTTGAGACTAAATTTTACATAAATATATTCTAAACTTTCTTCCAAAATATCAAGGCAGATCCCAAACTGCTTCCTACGATGGCAATGGTCTATTTTGAAATCAAGATATATTCTGTAATATTCTCGAAAAATAAATGTCCTGTTGACCCCAAGCATGAATCGATTCATTTATTTTATATGTTACCCATTTTAATGAATGTTAAACCAGAAGTACGAGCACATTGGTATTTTGACAGGTGGTTTTGTATATTTTCAACTACAATAGAAAATCGTTTAGTATTATTGTTCTAGAGTTAGTTTTTCTCATATTAGAGATTTTTAAATATTTTTATACGTCAGTCGAAGGCTCATGCCCGCTGCACCTTTATACAATGTTGAAAATAGGTCATAGGTCTAATCGACTGGCGCGCGCCCGCTAAATAAAGGTAATAAAAATAAAATTAATGATTCGGATGAAGACACTAATTGTCTTATTAAATCTGACCACGAAACATTTGGGTTACATAATAATTTTCAAAAAAACACCTGGAGACCACCTCTTAACACTTTTACCTAAACAATTCCTAACAGCCTTCGCATAAAAACTAAAAAAAAAAATAGAAAGAATCACCCAAGGTACCGACCAAGGTACCACCAAGGTGTCACCCAATAAATGTAAAAATTTTAGAAGATTTAAAAACCACACAATTTACTTTCAGAAGTAGCCAAGTAATATTTCTAACCTCATAAAAATATTCAATAAAATCCAAAAACCAGCCCTTCCACTTTTAGCTGAATAATCCCGAAGTCATCCCGCGTAAAGCAGTCAAAAATTCTAAAATTTTAAATCGTCACCTTCAAAAAAACCCTAATTTATATTTTTAGCCCCATAATAATGTTCAACAACCCCCAGAAACCATGCCTGGTACTTATACCTGACGAAATCCAAAAAGCCTCCACGTTAAGCACTCAAAAAATTCAAACTTAAATGAAATCACTTAAGTCACCCTCAGAAAGCCCCAACTTATATTTTCGGCCCCATAATAATATTCAGTAAACTCATAAAACGACCTCTACCACTTTATCTACAAAAATCTTATGTACCTGCCGGCAAAACACTCAAACCATTTAAAAAATTTAAATCATCGCCCAAGTCGCCTTCAGAAAACCCCAAGTCATATTCTCAATTACAGAATAATATTTAGAAACCCCTTAAAATCAACCCTACCACTTTTTTTCTCTCTTTCATCTAAATAAATCCCAAGTTCCTCCCGACAAAACACTCAAAAGATTAATAAATTTAGAATAATCTCAGAAGTCTCGTTAAAAAAATCCCAAGTCATATTATCAACCTCATAATAATATTCAAATAAATCTAATATATATTTACCCAAACAAGTAAATCAATCAAATTTTAAACTTACAAGTCCACTTGCCCAAATTTGATACTCGCAATTGCGCACGCATGAATTAGTACGATCAAATTTTAAACTTACAAGTCCGCTTGGCCACATGTGATACTCTCAACTGTGCACGCCTAAATTAGTACGATTAATTTTCAAACTTACAAGTCCGCTTACCCAGATGTGATACTCCCAACCGTTCTCGCCTCAATTTAGGAACGGTACCACTGCGGATGCAGTAAACGTGCGCGCCAAGGGCTGGTGTTACAACTGTGCACGTGCACAGATGGTACACTCCCAACTGTGCACTATATATATGGTACCTTTCACACTGCACTCGTGAAACGTTAGGTGGCTACCATCGGTGCACGTTCAAATGTCGTCATTCAAATGTCGTATTTTCTGAATAAATCTAATAGTTGGTTATTGTTTGGAGTATTAAAGTTTTTAAAACATTATAAAATCATTTTACCAATCAATTTTTATTTTTTTACATTTTTTGTTAATTTGTATTAGAGACCTTCACTTTTCACTCAAATTGGTATCCTATGCTACTTTTTACAGAATAATTACTGTTTATCTGTTTAAACAGACATAATTTGTTTAAACAATTATTTTTCAAAACCCTTTGAAGGTTTAGAGCAGTTTAGCATTAGTTTCTAAATAGATTATTCTTTTTGAATATTACAGCTACACAAATTAAAATGTAATAATTTTGAAAAACATTTTTACAGTTTTCATTTTTTAATTTATGAGAGAAAAATATTCATTTTAATTGTTTTTGACCCAAATTTATGAGCTCAAAAGGCAGTTTAATGCTTTTCCGACTTTAAGCAAAAATTGTTTCTCATCAGTTATAATAATAATCTTTATTCATAATGTATCCCTAAGGGTTTACATGACTTCCCTTCCTTACAATATTTCAGCTTACATAATAAACAACAAAGAGAAAATTTCTACCTTAATATTTACAAATATTTACAACTATTTACATAAAGTCTTATATCTATCTAGTTCCTTAACT
>JAAAKG020069375.1:0-17397 GCA_010014905.2 Druon quercuslanigerum
TAAAAAAAATACAAAAAAATTTTAATGCTCTACAAAATTTATTTGAATTTTTAAAAATACTCTATAAAATATTTCCAATCCTTTTCAATCAATTTAAATTATTGAAATCTTCTGAAGATTTCTTGAAATCTTTTAAAATACCCTAAAATATTTAATATTTTTTGAAATTTCGTTTCTTAAAAATTTGTAAAGCTCTTGAAAGTTCTTCGGATAATTTTTAAAAATACCCTTAAATCTTTTTAATCTTTTCAGCTTAATTTAAAATATTTAAATCTTTTGAAAGTCTCTTGTAACCTTTTGAATTACTCTAAATTATTTTAAATTATTTTAAATCTTTTGAAATTCCATGCAAAATTTTAAAGTTCTAGAAACTTCCTTGGAATTTAAAAAATTACCCTAAAATATGTCCAATTCTTTGCAATCCTTTCAAATTGTTAAAATTTGTTAATAATTTCTTGGAATCTTTTGAAATTCCCCAAAATATTTCAAATTCTTCGAAATTTAATTTTTTGAAAATACTTTGGATACATTTTAAAATATAACTTTAAATCTTTAAAATCCTTAAAACTCACTTCAAATTATTTAAATATTTTAAAAATCTCTTGCAAGCCTCTAAAATACACTACAAATAAAAAAATAAAAAAAATATATAATAAAATAAAATACAAACAATTGTAATGCTGTAGAAAATCCATTTGAATTTTTAAAAATACTCTATAAAATATTTTGAATTCTTTGCAATCCTTTCAAATTATTGAAATCTATTAAGAAGTTTTAAAAACAATATTTAGATTCAGTTCCAAAATTATAAATCCACATTATCATTTCCAATGTTCTATATTGAAGAATCAATCAATTTATTTAAAAAAATTTTAATTATATAATTTTAAGCATTTTAAGATAGAAATATTAAAAATAGAACGATTAATTTTTTAAAAATAATTTTTACACTTTTTAATTTAAATGTTATTATTATATTAAATAGTTGAAAAATCCTTAAAATATTTCAAAATCTTGAAATTTTGTTAGTATCCTGACAAATTGAGAAAATGTCCTGAAAATTCTCGAAACTCATTTTTAATAATTTTTTCAATCTTTCTACATTTTTAAAAATATTCTCTTCAAATTAATGTTTCGAAATAAAAAATCATTTTCAATTTTTGCAAAAAACGTTTTTTATTTTCAAAATTTTTAAATATTTCTTCCATTCACTCGAATTTTTTCTAAGAATAGTAGATGTTTCTTAATTATACATCAAAATTCAAAAATTCTTTAATAAATTATTTTTTTTTTAATATAAAAATTAAAATTTTAACGTTACAAGTTTAGTTTTATAGTTTAGTTATGAATATTTAATTTATAATTACTCATTTTAAACCAAAAGGCAGATATTTCTCAATATCAAGTAGTTATTCTTTTTCTTAATTGAAAAATTTCTGAATGGTTTAAAAATGGAATATTTTAGACTGAAATAATATTTTAAATTTAATAAAAGGCATTAATTATAAATATATTATTTTAAAGTTATGTTAAAATTGAAAATAGTTTATAAAGTTTAAATTTTTTTAACTAATAATACTTTCTTAATTTTTAACTTTAAAATCTGGATATTCTAAAATCGTAAATTGATTCCGAATCGTCTTGTACAATCAATTATTACTTATTTGTGAAATCTTTAAAGTACAATTCAATTTAAAAAATCAATTAATAATTTATATTCACAGTTCATCAATTAAAAATGCCTTTTACGAAAAATATTCGATTTTAAACGCTTCTAATTTTTAATTGTTTAAGTCTTTAAAATTGAATTTCAAAATTCCTATTTTGAAATGTACACTCAAAAATTAAAAATCTAAAATGGAAAATTGTTGAAGTAAAGGATTTTCTGAATTACGCATTATAAACTCAATAATATCATAATTGAAAAACTTCACAATTTAACTTAATTATTTCAAAAACAATTGACCTCAAAGAAAGTTGGACAGATTTTTCTCTAAAAGTTTTTAAAATTCCCGGTCAAAAAACAAATTTACTGCCATTTCCCCGTTCGAGGTCCAGCGGCCATCTTATTTTTTGATCGATTAATCGCCTCTTAAGGTCAGCAGTGTGGCTAATTTCCGACCGTAGTATTTTCGACTGAAAATAAATAATCAGTGGTGTTGGAACAATACAAAATAGGAAAAAAATATCTTAAAAGTCTCAGTGATAATTTAACTGTTCGAAACAAACTACTTGAAAAAAAGTAGACAATCGGAGAAAAATCCGAAATCCAGTGTGCAGTTTAAGGGAAGGGATTAGAGTATGGGGATTAGAGCATAGGGATATGAAATGACCTTGAAAATAAACGAGTCATTTGTTGCAAATCGATTGATCATCATGTATTAAATAGATTAACGTATGGTACAATGATTAATAAAATAACAATATACACAAAACAGGTATGTATGTACACATATATAAAAAAAATGTTTTTTTTTTTTCTTTTTTAATATATATATCTACATTCATGTAAAATCACTGCTGTCAAGCGGCCGAGGAGACAGCCTCGCCTCGCCTACTTATACTCAATGCTCTGCATTACTATACATACTCTAAATCAACAGGTTTTTTATTTTATACCTACTCGCAAGGCAAAGACCAGGGGCGCACTAAATCACTATCGTTCTAGAATAAGCGTCCGTCGCAAGATCGAATTTTAGAATTTCCTGTTACGTCTCAAACCTGCGAAGAAGCTCTGCAATTATCATTCAATTTAGTTACAAAATCTCGAATTGCGAAAAAATTCCAAAAAATTGATTGATAAAAAAAAAAAGAATTCTTAGGTAGGCGACACTGGGGCGGACGCAAAACAATCACATCACGTAATATTTTTTTTATTTTAAACAATACCGACTAGCAACCGTATACGTGTACACGTACGAGTCATTATCCTGCTGCTTGTTTCAATGATACTCTTATTCTAACGAGATTGATGATTCGCAGTCTATCAGTAAATCCATTTTCAGAATATTCAGCGACAATTAAATAATTTTCCTCTCAGAATTATCTTTATTTATTTATTTTTAATATTGTCATGTGTTGTACTAGAGTGAACTTTGAACTTTCAAAAAGAGTGAGCTTGAGATTCAGCAGCGATTCCTCGTGATTTTTTTTTCAGTAAATACAAAACAAAAATCTTTGGATAAGATGTTTTCGTTACCTCTAATTGAAATACCTTCCATTTCATTCTTTAGTCTAAAATAACTTTTCTTGACTAACAATAAGATCGTTATCAATGGAATGCTTTCGGATCTTACGTTTTAGTTTGAAAACAGTGGAATACAAACTGTCCCAAATGCAAATTGTGAACAAGATTTTTCAATTGTTCCATGGGTGGATTAAACATCGATCTATCTTGACTTTTCCTGCTTAAAAAAAATTCGCCCCGCGAAGCGTCATTTTCGGTAAAATACTAGGCCGTATTCACTAGGGACAATACTGGCGAACAACACGTTCGGAAGGCTATGATTAAATTCTATCCATACTGCGTGGTTTAAACTTCTCGACCATTTTTTATTACAAAAATATTCTTGAGGTTTTATAAATCTGCTTGAAACTTTTACCATTTTTCATTTGCAAGTTGTAATTTTTGTCATTTCGATACCTCCATGTTAAGAGAACGTTGGTAGTCTAAAATAACCACTTTAGCATTGGGCGTCTAAACTAACAGCTCTCGAGTTGCTTGTCTAAACTCACCAATATAAAGTTGGCTGTCGAAACTAATCATTTTAGAGTTGATGGTCTAAATCAGTGACGTATGAACATGGATGCTTGTGTCATTCGTAGAAGTTTCCTGGTGTATTTTTAGGTTATAAACCATAGAAATACAGAAGAAAGCTACTGCATGACAGATATCCGCGTTCACGAATCACTGGTCTAAACTCACCACACTAAAGTTCGTCAACTACATTCTGGTTAAGTATATTAGTTTAAATTCACATTTAATTACTTGAAACTTTTGAATTCTTCTTAGCTTTCCGTGGCATGCAATACAAAATAAAAAGAAGCAGCAAGGCGGACATTCAAATTATCGCCTTGTATTTCAGCTGGCGCCATTTCGGTATCACCTGTCCTCCGATTTTCATTTATTCCGCGATACGAGCGCCTCTTCAGTGAAAATGTGCAATTAGAAATTGTCATCTGCTATGGCGTCAAGACCAACGGTTCTCGTTATAAGTTAAGTTTGGTTATGTCGGGTGTTAGCGGGTGTCATCACGAAGTGATAATAATAAAAAATCCTCAACAAAATGAAGATCTAGTGTAATACCCGAAAAAGCAATCAAAACTATAACGTTTAACTGAAATGATTGTAATTCTAAAGTTCGCGTGTTATTGCTTGTCGTTCCTACAGTTTCCGCACGTAGTGCTCTCGTCTGGGAATAAATGAAAATCTGAGGACAGGGTATCCCGATTGCGGGCTGTTTCCACGATCCCCGCCATAGGCGTTGATGAGTCTCCTTGTAGTACTTCGTGATTAAAAACTTAATAAAATGTCCAGATATTTAAACACGTACGTGTCGTACATGTTCCCAATTTTGGGAACGGTTTGAACTGCGCTTGCGCTGCAACGGTACGCCCGGATTGGTTGCTGTTGGCGCGCTGATTTTGAATAGTATAAATATTTAAATTTAATATTTATAATGAATAATGATTAGGAAATGCATAAAAAAGTAATTTTTAATCCTAAAATAAGATTTTGGAGTGACGGATAAATACTAATTCGATTTTAATTAAAAAGAGGTTATGAATTCTGACTTCAGTGAAGGAAAACATTTTGTTATCACAATCATTAAATTTTTTTATTCCCAAAAAAGTGACCTAAAATCACTAAAATTGCCAGAAATAATAACGTTTTTTGCAATAAAATCATATTATTTTTTCATCTATCTCTCCGAAATTCTATTATAGGATTAAGAAATTACTTTTCATACATTTCCCAATCATTATTAATCATAAATAATGAACTTGAACATTGATATAATTTAAAATTTGCGCGCAACAGTAACCTGTAAGAGTGATGGCGCGACGCAAGCGCAGTTTAAAAAGGTACCGAAAAACTGAAACTAGAAAGAGTAGATACAATTTTAAAGATGTATTTTAATTTTTGCATAAATCGGTTTTACGAATTTTTTGTGAAATATAAAACAATGATTGTATACTAAAAACAAGTTTTCATAAAAAACAAAAAGTTTGAGGTCAATGAATTTTAAGAATTATGCAAAGAATACGAATAATAGAGGTTAAAATTTAAATTCTTAAAAAGATTCAAAATTTTTTGTTTAAAATTTACAAAAATCTACATTTTGTTTTAAATTAGGCTATCCTTTTAAGTTTTAAATTAAGTTTGAATCTTTTCAAAACCTCTACATATCTCGTAAGATTACTCAAATTTCGCCTACAAATAATAAATTTTCAATTGTGATTTATATATTCAAATTTTAAGGAAATTTTCTGAAATTTTCAGGATTTCCTTAAAATTGTAGACAAAATTCAATTAATTTTAACATATATTTAGAAGTTCTGCACAAATTTAAAACAACTTCTTGATTTCTCAAGATTTTGAAATAATATTTAATAACTTTTCAATGATTTTTAAACTATTTAAAATGAAAATAATTGAACTTCTAATTCAAGAAGTTTTCAGTTAAAAAAATGTCAATTTTTCAATTTTTAATGTTTCTGAATTAAAATTCCTTAAAATTTTACAATTTTGAAAATTTTAAAGTTCATTGATTGATTTTTAATTTAGAGCATTGAAAGTGATAAAGTGGATTTATATTTTTTTGTACTGAAAATTGTTAGTACCTCCCATTTACAGGCGTAAATTTTGGAGCATTTGAATACAAATTTTTTGAATTAAAAGCTTTTAAAATTCAATTTTCAAACTTCAAAATTGAACAGTTCTACTTTAAGTGCTTTTATTTCCTGCTCAGTTTTTAGTGCCTTTAAATTAAATTTTTCTTAGATTTAGTTTTATAATTTTTAATTTCATTGACCGTGAAAAATGTTTCCGGACAAGAAAAAATCGGAAATTTATTTCGTCGATTAAAACGGCCACCCTGATTTCGCTAGCTTCCGATTTCTCGTTTTTAGAAATTTATAGGTTAGTTCAGACAATCAGCTCTCAAGTTACTTGACTCAAGTAGAAAGCCGCGAAACCTGATTGGCCAAAATTTAGAAAAGTAAAATGGCGGCTAAAGTGTTCCGATTGGTGCTTATTTTTATATCTTAGTGACATCACATCTGTTTGAATGGGATCAAATAGAAGTAAACCAGAAAATAATTTTAAGTATTAGAAATCTTAAAAAAATTTCTTCTGCTTCAAGTTTCTGAAAAAAGTTTTATCTCAATTCATGCAACATCCTCATTCAAGAAATTTAAGAAATTGAGCAAATTCACAGAATTTAAATATGTCAAGGAATTCAAAGAGATTCAAGTGAATTAAAAATAATTGTAAATAATATACTTAGAACCTGTCTGATGTTTGCCGCGTTATCTGTATGAATGCCGAGGAGCCAACACAAGAAAATGTGTTTTTAACCTGGAGGTAGCGAAACAAAATTTGTAAATTTTTGGCCAATTGGAAATAGAGGAACTCCAGTTGATTGACGCCGCAAAAGGCGCGATTTCCGAAAAGGATCTGCGAACCTTTTTAAGGCATCGCCGAGCCGATCTTAACTAAAAACTTAAGTAGATAAACTAAGTAGAAATTTCTACGACTTTAGTGCGAGGCAAAATCACGAGCTTCCGCTCTACGAAGCTTTATGTATATATATAATATGTATATATAATATGTACATGTATGCGGAGCATAGAGATAGTCAATTAGAATTGTTGGCGACAGAGATCGAAATTTCTTAAAAGAAATTTTTCGAACTATCTAGATTATCGTATGAAAAATCAACCAATACTGAAGCAGTTGCAACCTTCTTTACTGCGAAGAAGCGTTTTCCAAGGATCGACTTTTTATCTCAGATTGTGCGCCTTCGCGGAAGCTCGCTGGGCTATCTAGGTTTATAAAAATAGTCTCTTGCGAAAACCATGGAGTAACATAAATTTCTGATTCTAATATCCTCTTGATTGATGCATTGATAAATGCTGATAGTTGACCTAATTTCTATGATGACATTGTTTTTTATTATGTTACTCTAAGATCTTTTGAAGCGAGCATTGAATCTAAAAAGTGGATCAGAAAAAACAAAAGATAAAGTTCACAAAGAACGAATTTTTATTTGTGTTTTTTTTGTTACCGATATTTTGTTCTCTTCCAATTTGCTCTCTATTGTTTCACTTGGTATAGCTGACGACGTAGTATATCAAGTCAGAATAATTCTCCTATCCTCGGCGAAACATTCAGCGAAACATTCACCAAAATGCGGTAAATTTGTAAATGCTCCAAAATTGATCTGCAATACATTTTATCTTTTGTTTTTTCTGTGGAGCCATTGAGACAAATCCTTAGTCGGTTTCCTGCCATCATGGCATTGCGGTGGAGCTACTCAATCGTCAAACGGTGAGTGTTGATTTCGTGTCGTTGGTCAGTCAGGGGTACCAACTTGGTACGAAGCGCGTCTGCTCCTGGGAGCAGAGAGCAATCTGGGTTTAGTTTGGAACCCCGTTCTGGTGATGGGCTAAGCAGCCATTTAGATTTCAAGTCCTGAGAAGGACGCAGCTCTATCTGCAACCGCACCACTGGATTGACGTTCCACGCGCGCGTGGACTCGTCAGACGTCATTCTGAAGAAGAAAGCGTCGTGCTGAAGCCAAAAATGGCTTCGCTCATTTTTTGTCTTTTCCCATCTCCAGTAAACTGCAGTAGGTTCCCGTCAAGAAACCTAGAATACCGAAACATATGATGAAGAGGTTCTTCCACAGCCTCCAGTTCCATTTTCCAAGTCCGTTCTCCTGTTCCCAAACGGTGACGAGTTCGATAATTGATGGGAACATCAGACCCATGGTTGAAAGACACACAGCCCCGACTAGGGATATCAGAGGTCCCAGATTAGGAACAAGGATCGCTACTCCAACTGTCAGGATGACGAGGGCAATACGGACGAGGTATTCTCCCGCGAGCTTCCTGGAACCAAAGTATTGTTTCAAATTCTTCCAGATGATCTCCATGGGAACGTAGAATTGAAGACCGTAAGTGAGGAAGATAGCCACAGCTATCATGACCTTCACGGATTGGGCGAGAACTTGATCCTTTGGAAGATTGAGAGTGATCGCCTCTTCGGTTGCATCGCCGTATTTTAGGTAGCCGAAGAATCCAGTGACTGAGTAGAGGAGGACTACGAAGAACATACCGATGTTGAGAACTCCCGGACAGCCAATGAAGTGAGTTGGAGTCTTCATGTTGTTCTCCAAGGGCATCACCTGTAAAGAAAAAAATGTAGTGGTAGATAGATCTTCCAATCAAAAATGGATTCGCAGATTCTCAATTGTACTTACAACACCAATACCCTCCAAAGCAAAGATGGCTGTTCCGAAGAAGAGTGGAAGTTGGGAGAAAGTAGCAAATTTGGGCCTTGGTTCCAAGTTCAAGTCCTCCACGTTCTCAAAGATGTAGTAGTAGGTGATCCCAAGTCCAGCTGCGACTAGTATGTTTGCAACCATGGAGAATGGAGCCAAGTACTTAAGGTTCCTTACTAGGCACAGAGCCAACAGGAATGGTAAAAGCAGTGCCATATAAATCCTTGTGTCCCAATCACTATGAGCGTGATGATCAACCACCTGCTTCAAGTTATCGGCGACGAAAACTATGTACACGCAACAGCAACCCAGTAAATCGATCACCAGGAACGTATTTATAGTTGCTCTGTAATTAAGAATGTTTATAATTTAATTTTCGGTTATTTCAAGCTGATCAATAATAAATGATAAACCAACGGATGATAACGCTCCTCAATGAAGAATTTGACATTCACTTATTATCTAATCTCAGTCAAAAAGACCGTGAAAAACTAGCCTACGATCTTCTAAATGAAACTCCGGAATAAACATCTTGTTTGTGCCAAATCGATCAGTTTCAGAAAGCAAGAAGGAAAGCGTTTCATTAGAAAAGATTGAAACTTACTTGGCTAGTCTGGCGTACTTCTGGACTGGCTCGGGACCAACGAGGAAAGCCGCCTCAGCGACGTCAGCGAACCCTAAACTCGGTGTTTGCGTCCGCCTGCAGAGTGTGTGGGCGCATTTAACCAGAATGTGCACACAGTAGGTGCAGACAGCACCTATGAAGAAGGTCGCGATGAGCCCGAAGTACAAGCCAGCATTCAGGAAGGCCATGGGCATGGCAAGGATCCCGGATCCCAGACTTCCTTTGAGCAGATGAACCAGGGTGTCCAAATCTGATGTCGGATGCGCCAGCTTCCGGTGCTCGAAGGGATCGTACAAAGCAGCCTCTTCATCGTTGGGCCTTTCCACAAGTGGCAGGGTTGATCCATTCGCAAGCGGAATGGGAACCTCATTTTTCTCACACTTGTATCTGCAAAACCGGGATTATTAGACGGGGTCCATCGATTTTCACTTAGAATTTAAACGTTCTAATACTGACACACTGATTCGCTCATCGAAGATGACACTTCAAAGAACAATCACAGACATTCGGAAGAAATGGAGATAGGAGATCTGATCAGAAGTGGTCTTTGATAAAGAAGTTACATAATCATTATTATTTTAGAAAAAAACTAAATACTTTTAGCGGATTACTGGACCTTTAAGCCGGATTATGTTCAAAAGTTATAATACATTGTTTTAAAAATGATAATTCTGACTCTAGAGTTAATGAAAGTGTCAAGCTGCACAAACTCGGTGCACAAAATAGCAAGCTAATGAAATATCTAGACATAAGATGAAATAATACACTTGATGAGAAATAGTGGGACGGGAATAAAAGGTGACATGCAGATGATGCTCCCGTGCAGAAACTTTATTTGCAAAGAAATTACTTTGACACATTTAAAAAGGGGCGCTGATAAAACCCTGACCAGTATCTACATATGAATGGCATTAAAAATGGTTGAAAAGTAATAACGAAATTCAATAACAAAAAGGTTTAAAGAAGCATCTCCAAAAAGGCTTCCATCGAGGGTATTTTAACTGTACTTTTGAAGACACAATACATCAGGGCCACATCAGAAGTAGTTTAAACTGGTGAGAACCTTACTAGACCCAAATCAATATTTCTGCACGGGTTCCTCACACGAGGAGTTACATCAACCACCCACTCTATCATTCTCTCCTTTTTCTCTAGACTTATAATGTTAGCAAACGATATTGTTTTCGTACTTGAGCCCGGTTTGTATAAATGATATGTGATGACTAGAGATAGTTGAGTTCAGGTTTGATTCGTGCAAATCGTTTTACTTTGTATGAAGTTCAATCATTGGAAAGAAGTATGTTCGTGCATTGTGCTTTTGATGATGATTCGTGCATTAAATGTAACACGCTCAACAAAAGTGGTCTCATATGTGCTTTTGTGTGTGTGTGTGTTTGTGTTGGTAAAGTGTGAAACTGACCGCATCGACAAAAGACCCGAGGATTATCAGGTTTCGCTATTTTTTCCTGCTAATGTGGCCAACATGAAACGTGAGACTAAAAAAATAAACAGCAATAAATAGCCTTACTTAAAGACAACTTTGTGATAAGAGATGGTCGAAAAACGATTTTAAATGGTAAATGATTAGAGGCATGTATTTTAAATTGATACCAAAATAATATTTTTGCAATAATTGAAAAACTCAACTGTAGCTGACGTATTAGAGAGAATTTAAGGATCTAGTTTCTGAAGTAGGGATCTTTTGATCGAAGCAGTGCAGTCTTTCCGTTGGCGCTATAGTGAAATTTATAGAGAGTTAGTAAGAATCTAAAACTTAAAAATTTATTTAAGAAATTATGGTTGAAAAATTTAAATTCGATAATAAATATGCGCCTACGGATGTATTCAGAGTCTGTATCTTACACCGTGTTCGTGTACGTTAGATTACTATATTACGACATATTATATAATAATTCAACTAACACTCTTTACCAATGACCCGTCTCTCCTGTCTTTAAATGAATTCGATAAATCGCAATTCTCGTGTTCTATACGCTTCACTCGTGCAAAATAATCACTAGTACTTTGACATTTTGTAATTATTGTTGCTTCAAAGAAAAGCCTAACTCAAAAGCAGAATGAAAATCGTCGTAACTCATTAAGAATAAAAAATATACTTCAATTTAAGATTATAAAGTGAGTTATGATTCAGAGGGTATTGCAATCAAAGAATTTCAAGCGGAATGATTTTAAACACTGTTTTTGTAAACTTCGATTCGGAATGTCCAAAAGAATGTGATGAGTTTGCGACATTTTTTCAGTGTGCTCAACAGCGACTCAGCAATCATATATTAAATTTTATTACGATAACTTGCAAAAGTGGAGCGCACCGGTGCACAATAATCGCCTCGGTCGATGGCATTTTAAGAATTTGGGTTTAAAATTTTGAAAAAAAATCGAAAAAGGATTCCATTTTAGCACATTTAGTCTTCCTGCAAGCATAACTTACACCAAAAAAGTCATTGAGTGTTATCTTCTTCTCTACTTCAAATAGAAAAATTTCAATTTAACCATTTGCACTGCACATTCACATCACACATTCAAAACTTTTCGGACATTCATTATTCATTCTCTGAACTCGCTCTATTTTCCTTTTTCGATTACAGTAAACTAGAGTTCAAAAATATTTCAATACATTTACTTGAATCTGAGCAGAATTCATTACTTTAGAGGCATTCAAATTATTGATTAAATCTGAGTTTTGGGTGAGTTCAGAACGTGGCTGGCTCATAAATATTTTAAAGGATTTTAAATTCTTCCGGAATTTAGAACTCTAGAGCAAACATAGCAAATAAATCTTAAAAAACCATCAAATTTTGCATTGAAGACAAGCGGCGTTTATAATAATAATATAATATTAATATTAATAATAATAATAATAATAATAAAAAGTAGTAAAAAATGTCGTGAAAATTGACGTCGCATTGAAATAATGCTTCTTTATTTTCATTCTCCGATTACCTTAATGAAAGGCACCTTACATTAACAGTTAAATAGGATACGTTTACATATTGTAAAGGTAGGTGTGTAGGTACCCGTTGAGGTGCGGTAGTTTCTCTCCTTAGCTGTGTGGAGCTTTCTGTCGAGAAAGCTCAGACTAGAGTCTGTGTGTCACGTGACACGTGACGACACAGGTTTCACGCGTGTGTGTCACGCGCGGATCGAGGCAGCTTCAACCACCGCACTGCATCACCGACGCCCAGCGCCTCGACGCAGTACGACGACTAACAAGCCGTGTACGTTACTCTAACATTGCGCTTCACAAAAAGGGTTACACACGTTAAACGAATTAATTAGCTTTGTTGTATCAAAAGAACATCAGTATTTTCAAGTATTAAAAAGTTTCTTTGGCGAAATCGTTCGAACGAAAGGTATTAGTAGAGCCGTCACGTGATCAGTCATCAATAACTTTACTGTAACTCTAATGTAATATAGTAACTAGTCAAGTGTTAGGGAACTTTCACCAAAAAAGGATATCTTTACAGCTCAAAATTATTCAGCCTCAGTACACGTCTGTCTCAGTAGGCGTTTAGTTCAATTGATTTTAATTTAAAAAGTATAAAAATTACCAAGAAGTTAAAAGATCAGAAATGGTCTGTTTTAGAAAGAAAAAAAAAGTTATACAAGCAATCAAATGAAAAATTGTAAATATGGGTTACACTTTAAGCATCTATATTTTGACTGAATTTTCACAAAAGTTACTCCCCAACACTAAAATAGCAATAGCAAGTCCGTGAGTGGTTGGTGCTGTTTTGTCAACTAGTAACTAGTCCGTATGTCTAAAGGTCTGTCCGCGGTCATTCACTCTTGTCTTTGACTTTAGTTCGCAGAGTACTTTCATAGAGCCCGAATATTATTTCTGTGCCCGGACTCTATACGCACTTCTGGAATCATATAAATTAACATATTATACAGTAAAAGACAACATCCTTTAGCGTTTAATATGATGAAATTCGAATCATTATATTTTACTCGAACTTAAATCTATGAGAATTTTGCAGATTTTTGACTCCCACCATTAGTATTTGAATTTAGATTTTAATCATTTTAATGAATTTTAACGCATACCACCTTTAGTCCTTTCTCAATTTGAGTCTCTTCTGGTTATTCAAGTAACTTTTTAAAATGATCCTCTAGTTTAGACTTTAATATTTGAAAAAAAATAATGTTCGTTTAGGTTATTTCAGTACTTCAAATTTAGAATGTGGGTGTGTTCAGCTACCACCGATTTCCTTAAACGATTTCTGCCACTACTTTTAGTCACAATATATACTTGCTTGCAAAAATTATTAACCGCTAAGAGGAAAGAAGTTTTTTTATTTATATTATAAACCTTGTAATTGCATAATACTGCGTGCAAAAAAGTAGATTTGTTTAGTCATAAGTCTATTTCTTTGCGAAATTTAAATTTGAATTAATATCCCATTCAAAATTTCTCCTATAAATGTCAGTAGAAACTTTGTAAATGACAAACTTTATTCTTTATCGAAATCGATATGGGCATTGGTCTGCTTGCCCTCGACTATTACGCCATATGTCACAGAATATGTTAATTCCCTAATTTTATTTACAATTAAAGAGTGATGAAAATGTAACAAAAAAGCGCTTATTTCCGTATTTTATGGTTCAAAAGTAACTGCACCGAAAAAAATACATTACACTAAGACTGAGGTTAAACAAAACGATAAACATTGCAAGGAAAACTAAAACCCCTCTAATTTGTTCGGTGCAGCTAATAATATATTTCTCAGTTAACCTGAACGATAAGCATTGCAGTGCAGAGCAAATCAAAATAACAATAAATGACAATAGCAGAATAAAGTCTAACAACTGTCTATTAAATGATCGCAAAATGATTTTACAGAAAATCCTGTAATTCTACTAGTTAAAACGTGCAAGCGGAAACGTTTGGCAACAATAAATTACTACGCGTAAGCAGTATCACGCGATCACATGAGGGCTATGATAGAATACGTGTAGGTATGTGGATTCACATCTTTGCACGCATGAAAATGTTCTTACTTTTGTTGAGAAGAAAAAAAAATTTCATAAGTTTGATAGTTTTTATAAGTTAATTCTAAAAATAGGATTTCGGTATTGGTATTTTGCCTTTCTGGGTCCACAATTTTAAGCGATAATGCACTCTAATATTGATTTCAGATTTCATGTTCAGTAAAGTGAAGGCAAAATTCAATTTAAACCCGACTTTGGTTTATATTTTGAGGCTAATGCGTCATCAGACATAAATCATTCAAGTAACAGGAGAACTGACTTCTAAAAATTTTTGCATTGCAAAAATTGTAATTGGCGCATGACTCATTAAGACCAACAATACTGATACAATACTTCCAAGGAAAATAATTTACAAGTTCGTAATCTAATGAAAAACACGTTTGGATACTCCGTTTTTCTGAAATATGAAAAGAATCTGATGAGCTACTATTGAAAAGAGATTCTTCATTTGGGTGAAGAGCATATTGACAAAGAGCAGGGGTAATTCGAATCATGCTGTATGGAACAAAGGCGTTTCGCTGCCATGACGTTAAATCAATGGCAGACTCTTGACGTAAATTTCGAACCGGTTCGATAACACTGTACATCCGTTTTCGCCATTCATTTCTTACTTCCTTCTGTCACTCCCACACAATATTCTCACATACCTTTCATTTTTAATTTTAGTCTAATAGCATTTCTGAATTCTTGGCTGTTAGCCATTATCACAAAAGATTACATCCACTAGCTGACGTAAGCAAAATTAATACAACGCACATGATAATCTCATATCTTATATAAAATTCTTACTTACAACTTCAATTAGTTTCCATGTAACAAGAGTTTCAGTAAATTAAAAGAGCAAAGAGTCTAAACATTTTTTGTCAGAACTTATTGATAATTGAAAAAAATGTGTAGCTTGCCGTGGCATTCTTAAGACTGTTAAAAAGTCTAATAGCATCTGGAATTGAGTATTACTTCAGAGCAATTGCTTGATTAAGAAGAAGCGTTTCAGTAAAACAAATCAGTGAAGATGATTTTAAATTCATTTTAAATGAATTGCAATTTAGATTTAGATTCCTAAGACATTTGGCATGAGGCTACTGGCGCCGAGGAACTGAGGAGGAAACTCAATATTTCCTGATTCTAATAACATATGCTAGTTTCACAATCATATTTCCTCATTCACTCCCTCATTCATCAACTGTTTCTTTTTCAACATGCATTCGCCATAATATCCCTCCCATTCACCATTTCATCAACTTCCATTTATCAAATTTCAGTTATAATCAAATCACTCTACTCCTTTTATTAAAAAGGAACGTCATGGCAGCGAAGGTCTTCAAGGTTAAATAGCTGAACTTGAACACTCAGAGGATAAGGCGGTATGCGCAATTTTAATTTTTGAATACTTGAAAAAATGGAATGAAACGTGAGGATAAGACATAAGAAATGCACAATATATGATCCTCGGGAGTCACTCACGTTTACTTGAGCACTGACTATTTGGATTTGGCAAGAAAGCAAGGGTGATGATTGGTCGTAGATGTAGAGTGAATCGCTCGATCTACTGCTGACCGTTCGTTCGCGACGGTTTCTTTAACTCAAATTCAACACTTACTTGACGAGAACCATGTCTGAAAGTTCTGTTTTCACCCCGTGCATCTTTGGGTCGTACTCCGCTATCATCGGGCGCATAGGAGTTCTCTGGAAAACAAAAAATTCTATATTAGTATTCAAACATTAATATTTATTGTAATTAAATTGCACGACATTTTTCTTAAAAACAAAAGATTATATCTTCGTTCTGAAAATTTTGAAAATTATTTATGCTTTCGAAGACAGAACGATCATCTTCAAGGAAAATTTCAAAGAATCATAAATGATTGGCAAGTAAACTTCCTTTACAATTGGGTTTCATACTGTAAAACAAGTGTCAAGTTTTCTTGCAGAAAAAAAAAACACTGAGAATGCTCTGCGTTTTTTGATATTAAGTGCTAAGAAGCGCTAATGATTCGATAAACACTAAATAGCAACGATAATAAAGTTGAATAAACAATAATGAATAGCACTAACCAATAAAGAGTTTCAACTCTTTTTGAGGAAGGAATAGACCTTGAACTTTGGAAGAAGCAGAGCTATATCCAACGTATATCATGCACACCCTAAGCAGAACTTTAGGGAAAAAATCAATACATCTAGAAGCACCTAACACTATACTCATTCCCCCTCTGTATTTGAAGACTATAGCCTAGACCCAACTGAACAGTGAAAGCGATGTATCAAGTTGAGACAGAAAACAAACAATATATTTTCGTGTCTTCACACACGGATATCATCACTAAGAGTGTTGTATTTGAATAAAATTAGAAGTTCCACTTGCGTGAGTCCTGGCGCCTAGCGACAATTTAGTATGTGTGTGTGTAAGAGTCATCGTACAGTATGCCCATACATTGTGCATATCAGTAAAGAGCAGGATACCGGACCAGTAGATAGGGAAAGGACCCCTCCTCCCAAGAATCGAGTTGGTTGCCAAGCAAAAGTTGCCCACCAGAGTCTCCACGAACACTTTTTCTACCACGCGCAATTCGCTTCAAACCGAATCAACCAACGCTGCAGACCACAGCACTGGGTTGCGTTTGAGGGGGCGTTAGTCATGATTCTATAACATCTACGAAGGTGCTCACTACACGTGCTGTAGGCGCCAAGACCTCCTGCTATTATTACTTCAGCCTCAACGTGGGCATCACTTCTTTTCGAGAAACACAACACACAATGCCTCACTGTTCAAAAGTTCGGCTGTGTAAAGTTTTATGTCTTTCTGGTAATTGTTATGGTGATTAGAAACAACATTCCTCAAAGAGATTAAAAGACTCAAAATTTTTATATTTTATCCTTAAAAGTTGACCAAATTGACAATAGGTTGTCATTCTACAATAAAGTGGATGGGGTTTCCAAAATTCACGAATGGGATTATCTTACATTAACCATCCACAAAATGTTCCATTTCCAGTTTCAAGCAGTTCCAAGTATTTTGTCTCTCTGGCCATTATTGCAGGCATTATGAACAACATTCTTGCACGAGATTAAAACTCTCAACTTTATGGTTATTACTTACACGTTTACAGAACTGCCGATAATAGGTAGTCATTCTACAGGTAGTGTTGTTATTCTGCAGACAGTGTTTAAGGAATTCATGAATAGGATAATTAAATTTATTTAAATTAAATTAAAAAATTAAATTAAATTTAAATTAATTAAAAAAAATTAAAA
>JAAAKG020069396.1:0-17397 GCA_010014905.2 Druon quercuslanigerum
TATTACCTGATGAATATTTAATTGATATGACAAAAAAGGTATTTAAAAAATAAAAATTAATTGATTGCGAGTATTTTTACATTAATTATTAATGGTTCTAATTGGATTGACTACATATATTGCATTTGTAAGCATTATATTACAACTAGCAGTCCTTCGATTTGAAAGTCGGTGAAAAAGCCATACTCGTATAAGCAACAGCTCTAACAATTTTTACTCTCTTTTTCTAATTAAATATTTTTTATTAAACGACGTTATGTGAATGTAAAATATACGAACTGTTAACAGAAATATCAATAAAATAATTTTTACATAAATAATTTTATCCGCAACACTGCTCCGATCCAGGTTGCTGATCAATCTCTCTAGTAATCACCCTAAGAGAAGACCCTCACAAAGTCTTCATGTGAGGTTCTCCACTTAGGTCCATTGGTATCCAAGTTTTTTGTTTCAGGCATCATTCACTCTACTGACACTCTTCTTATTATCTGTATTTTCCGCCATACTTTTCTGTCCTGGCATACTTCTTTAGCTTCTTTAACGTCCATGCATTTTTTCATACAGGCTATCGCGTTTCTATGGCTTCTTATGTCCCTTCTAACTAGGGTCTTATTCACACATTCTAACCAACTAGATACTGTGATAGGGGCCACAGCCAGTTTTCTCTTGACTAGATATTCTGATCGGGGCTCAAACTAATTTTTTGTGGACTAGATATTCTGATAGAGGCTCCAATCAGTTTGTTCTGGACTATATATTCTGATAAATTCTATCGCTGTAATTGAATAGAGGGAGCCCAACAACCTTATGATACCCATTTTTATAAAATTGATACTATTGTCAAATTTTTAATTCACCATATTGGATTAGCCTTTAATAAATTTGTATTGTAGTTTAAAGTATGCTACGACCCCAAAAACTTTGACTCGAGAACCCGTGAACCTTTTTGTAGTTTGTGGGTCTCATTTTAAAGAGGAGATTCTACGGTTCATTATTCGTAACTTTCACATTTTTTTACCATTGCTTTCCTGCATTGTTTCAGGAGTTGAAGTTGAAAGTTAAAAATTGGCAAAAATCAGAAATGTGCACGGTGTTTCTCCCTCACTGACACATGTCAGTCTTTGTTTATCAAAATACTTCAAACGGGACTCATTTGAAGCAAAATTTAATGAAATTCCCAATTATTTTTTAGAAATTATTCTAACTTTTTTTAGAGATATCCTGCAAGAATCCTCTGTATGTTTTTAATCGCTAGTTTGTTAGGTGTCCTCATACACACGGACCTTAATACAGAAAATCACCTATATTTTTTGCTGCTGATTGGTATTTTATGAATTTAGGTCGGTCCGTCTAGTTTGACATAAAACAGATTCAGTTGACTGATATTTGAATACTAATCCAACCTTTGCATATAAATGGCAGTCGTGACAAATAAAAGTCTCCATAATAAGTCATGTGTGCTTCAGCAAGTGCAAACCTTAAAAATTCATAAAACTTTAACCATCCTCGAGACGTTCGACGAGCGAACGATCTATAACGATGATACTGTTTGCTTGGGTACAGAAGCTCAGGAAGATTACACTTGGAGGTCTTCGCCGAGCCGCTTGGATCGTGATATACCATACAAAGCCGAGTATCTACTCTTTTCTCTCCATTTTCTTTTATTCTTTTTTTTCTTTTTGAGCTTTTCAGTAGACACCCAAGCGCTTACCATAGATTCTCAAATGCCCCAGTTCCATTCGAAACGTAAGTACTTGCAGACACGATGCAATAATGCACCTCGAATCCTGAATTTTTAATTTTGAGTTCTCGTATCTAAGAGTCAAAAAGACTGCATTGAGAAACTTGTTTCTGGCGAGAACTGGTGTAAATTCTCCTCGAAATTAGCGTTTCGAATACTTGAATTATTCAACGAGAACGAAATCACTCTTCAAAGCTTTGCTAGTTGCTTTACTTGCACTAACGATTTCAGTTGGCTTCAGCCTTCGTTGCTAGACGGATTTGTAATCCGATGATGCTTTTCAGTCTCGGTTAATCTTGGATCCAATCAGGGGAAAGATTTTTTGTGACGTGTTCCACTTAGGAGATTGATGAAAAATGTACTACAAGGACCTTTTTCCATTTGCACGATTGAAGACAAGAGCGATCTTCAGGATGTAGCAAATATTTTTCAAAATTGTTTCATTTTTCACTTTACAAATTTAAATTTTCGCAGATTATTTTCTATTTCGGAAGTGAGCCAATCATATTAAGCCCGGCTCTATTGAACAACATACAAACTTGATATAAATTACTAGGAAATATAGTTAAACACGGTTACTACAGGTTAGGAAATTATGGAAAGTCAGGGAATTAAAAACTGTTTAGGGAAAGTCAAGGAATGCCAGGGAGAAGCTGAATGAGTCAGGGGATTTTCAACAAACTGAAGTTGAAGTTCATAAAATTCTGTATGACTTGTCCAGACTTCACCCTATTTTTCTTGTTCTCCTCTTTCCCCCTTTTTTAAAGAATGATTAATGATAATGAAAGTTCATTCTTTTTAATTGAAAAATTCATTTAAAAATTCAACTATTTTGTTGAAAGTTGAATTACACTGGAACCGCGTTTATATCCGCCGTCTGAGAACGTAAACATTTACTTATATATAAAGATATAAGTGAGAGCGAATATAAACGCGGTTCCAGTGTATTTTGTTGAAAATTCTTATTTTCGGGTTGGTAATTCAACTGTTCGCTAGAGAAAAATTTGTTTGGCTTAACATTTTTGACTGTTTTTTTTATTTTTTATTTAATAATCTCATTGAAAGTGTTTAAGATAAATTTGGAAACAAAATATTTTTGCATTAAAATTATAGATTGCTTAAGTGTTAGATTGTATTTTATGCGTGAAAGAAAAATTTATTACGGTGAGGCAAAGTAAAAAAATGTGATTAATTTAATGCTCGCAGAGCACTGTCGCACCTACATAATTGAAAAATGTCTTTTGAAGGTGGAAAAATGGTTCTAAAGATTAATTTCCTTTTTTGATTTGTTTCAGCCGACAAAATTGAACGTCTATAAAAATGATACCGAGAGTTGGGACTATACGACGCCAGCACTGGGTAAGTTACTCTGGCCATCTCTGCTATCCGTGTATTTTTAACGTTACTCCACTTCACCGCCATACCAGTATATCTCCGGTAACTGTATCTCTCACGAGCCTCGATCGACTTGAAAACTGTTCCGTACACGCTTTGCCAACCACTTCAAACGTCCGATCTTATCAATAAAGCCAGGCAGAAACTCTGCTTTTATTTGATCTAAATGAAAAAGAAACACTCTATGATAAGGAAAAACAAGAACTTTTTATCAAAGCATTTATCCTCCATATCCAGTCTTCCATCAACTTTTCTTTTTAAATTATGTGTTTGAATACAAATTTATTAAAATGGAAAATTTGCTGTTGGTTGAAGGTTAATTTTCTTTGAACGAAAAGTTTACTATTATGCTTTTGGTTCAAAAGTCATCTCTTTTGGTTAAAAAGTTAATATTTTGTTAAAAAGTAATATATTTTGGTCGGCAATTCGAGTCCTTGGTTTAAAGTAAAAGCACTTTTTTAAAATTAATTTTATTCATCGTAGATTTAAATATTTTGTTGAACGTTTTTCTCGTTGAAAAATACTTTTTTTTAAATTATTTTTAATAATTTTAATTTAATTTTAATGTATCGCTTTTAGTTTAAGATTCAACTCTTTTCGTAAAAATTATATGTTGGTATATAATAAAATAAATAAAAATATATATTTTTGAAAATTGGTTTTTTCTTTATTAAAATATTTTTTTGTCGCAAAATTGAACTATTCCATTTTTTACTCAAAATGAATCCCTTTTAGTTAAAAATTCAACTATTTTATTGGAAATTATTTTTTTTTAAATTCATATTTTCGTGTTGCAAATTTACTGCTTAGTAGAATATTTGTATTTTTTGGCTTAAAAACTTAAATATTTTATAGAAATTTTTGTTTGTTTGTGTAAAAATTAATTTTCTTAACTTAAAATTTAACTATTCCTTTTGTTGCTAAAAATTAATAGTTTTTAGTTTAAAAAATGAAAAAATGAAATTAGATCATTTCGTTCAGAGTACATCTGTGTAAGTTAAAAATTCAAAACTAGTTTGTTACAAATTGGACCTTTTGCTTGAATCTGCAATTGTTAATGTTTGTGGGTTGAAAATGATTCAACTATTGGGTTAAACATTGAATTTTTTGGTAGAAAATTAATTTTGTTGTTGTTGAAAATGCAGTATATTTCGAATTAAAGTCTTAATCGTTTCATATTGCCTTAAATGTGGTATCTACACAGTATATATTCATTTTATAAAAATGTATTCACTCCATATTTTCATGAAAAATCACTCCATTTTCCTTGGATTGAGAACATTTCGGGCTGTGAAGTCTGATATTTTTATATATTTTTCTAGTATTGAAATTAATTCTCCCATAATATTTAAGAGATAAAGTTTGCCTCTCATCGTGAAAAATAAGGCAAGGTGTAAAGTCTGATAACGCTGAAGTTATTCTGTAACCATCACACAGGAGAGTTCAGTTTGAAAGGTGCCATTCATCCAAGCTGAGTTTGATCCTTTGATGTTTTAGGAAGCATAAACATTTTATTGAGAAACTGAACGGCAGTACTTTCAATCCAATGTTATTTCTTTAAATGCTTTTCCTCATTTTTTTTATTTATCTTGGATATCTCCGAATTGGACGCCTTCTTGGTCCATTATTCGAAATTTGCTGCTCCCTAGAGAAAGAAAAATGTTTAATTACAGAAAATGTACATTTTAATTGAACAGAAAAAAATTTGATTGCTCTAAAATTGTAAAGCTTTCAAAATCGGAGTATAAAAATTAAAACTGCTGACCTCTGTGCAGAATCTTCTTAAGAGTCTGACCGTCTACGACTCTTCCTCACACCAACTTCAGGACGAGATCGTTGGCACGGTCCCTCGCCACCAGCACTGTTACCCTCACTCGGGAAAACCTATAGCCATGAAGTAATTGATACTCGAATGATGTAATGCAAAATGAAATGTTGGTACTTTTAGTACCTTGTGAACCTATGAATAGCTGGGGAACAATTTTTGAATGATTTCCCGAATTTTCGGGACAAACGACATTCTGTTTCTTCCAGGCTTAAGACTAGCAGATTGTCAGTGAAGATTCTTACTGATTTCAATCAGTGGCTCGTTGTCAGCTACTTGATTTAATCAGATTTCATTGTGAATGTGTTTATATTTTTACTGATTTGATTTAGCTATCCATTTTTTACTGATTCAAATTTAGAGAGTACCTCACTTCGTCTGAAACGTGTTGCAGGCATATTGAAAACAAATCTGATTTTTAAATATAGTAAATTGTAGTTCATTTAGAGTTGATTTAATTTTTTCTTTTGTAAACAAGGTGAATTAAATCATGGCATGAATTACTTCATGGATATAGGTTTTCCCGAGTTAGGAAAAGGATTAATAGTGCGCTGGTGGGAGGGAGGGGGGGACTACCCGCCGTTCCCACGGAGATTGGACAATGTTTAGACTGTACATACGATAAATTGTTCGTGGTAAACAGAAAAGTAGTAGTGTACATACGATATCGTCCTGAAACAGATATGAGGACGAGTTACAATTAAAGAATTAAATAAAATCGAATTTTGATTCGAAAGAATTCACGGTTTGAACTTTCGTATTTAAAAAAAAAGTACGGAACAGTTTTCAGATTTCGAGATTTAATATCATAACATCATACCTACATTGTCATATAACAATTCGAGCATCGCCATCACTGAAACATGACATTTAACCTGACTTTGTTCTTTGGACGGTGAACACGAATGTGGTCGTTTACGTATGGGACATATTACATACCCGATATATACATCTTCACAGATACAAAATACAATGTCACCCAATGAAGAACATATCCTATATCGCGTATAATTCTGTTCGTAGTATTCGCTTTCCATGAATTCGAATGAAAACGTGTAGTATGGCTTTACCCAGGCGCGAAGTTAATATTTCAGAGTGTACACTGTATACTCTGCTACTCGACACGATAGGAATATTTTCATCCTTTATTGAAAATATCATTGCAATATACACTGAGGAAATAAAGCGCTAGAAACTGAGCAAAAATTCATCTTGAAACAAATTTGGTGGCAACTATATTCTTATAATAAATTCTGTTTGGAAAAGTCACTTTTGTTAAGAAAAGTCATTTTCTTTTAGCAAGTTACTATTTATAATGTCAGTAAATGCACGCGCCTATTCATGTTTTTAGTTTTCTACTTTCTAAAATTGAAATTATAAACAATTAAAAAATCGTTGAATAAACTATTTTAGATTAGATAAAATATTGAAAAAGGACAATATTTCGAATGGATTAAAAGGGAATTAAAGCTGTATAATTTCTAAATAAAAGCGTTTCAAATTGAATAATTTCAGAATAAAAAATTCCAATTTTAAAAATTGAATATTTTCAGATTAGAATTTTGAACATTGGATTAAAATTCTTGTAAAACTGGAGAAAAAAATTAATCGCAAAAAATAGTGATATTAAAAATTTGTTACACTCAAACCGCTTAAAATATAAATTATGTTAAGTAAACTTAAATTGTTTAAAAATTAGATGTTTTCAAACTGTTAATTATACTTTTCCAAATTTAACAATTTCGCTTTTAATTGTAAAATCGATCATATGAAAGGGATCAAATACTGAAAATTTAGCGTTCAACATTGAAATTCGGAATTCTAAAATTGTAGCCATTTAAAATTAAGGAATATATTCAATTATGTAATGTGTAATTTTTAAATTTTTAAATTGTTTATTTTTGAATACTTCCTTTAGAATTAGTATTCATTCTTAAAATTTTCCAATCCATTATTTTTTAATCTTAAGAGGTTTCTTTTTTAAATCTTCAACTAAAAACATTCTACAATCTTGAACTGATTATCAAGCGTTTCAATATAAAATTTTTGAAGAATTAATAGTCAAATTGTTCTCTGATTTATTTTACTTGTATTTGAAACTAAAATTGTATGAAATTTAAAATGCGACACATCCAAAATTAAGAAATGTAAAATAAAATAATAATATTGAATTTGCGCTTTTAAAGCGAAAAAACTTTAGTTTCAAGTCCAGTCCATTCAAAACTTTAATTTTGTATTTAAAATTTTGGAAATATTAAAGTAGTATGAAGTGATACTTAAAGTGATTTGTTAAGTTTTGTACAAAATAATTTGATTTTGTAAAAAAACAGCCTTAGTGGAACGGTAAAGTTAATTTATTCTAAAAAGGTTGAAAATTATATTATGCTTTCTGATTGGAAACTTTACAAATTATATTGAATTGAAACTTGAAGCATCTTTATAATAGGATGTTGAAACTAAGGCGTTAAAATCGATTAATTTTCAAATTTTGCATCTTGATTTTAAAAATGTAATTATTTTAATCCAAAGTACAACGTTAATAAGTTAAAAATCAGGGGAAAAACTTGATATTAAAGACAGTTTTGTAAAATGTAATAATAAATTGTCACCATGATATGATAGAAAAAGTGTCGAGACAAACAACACATGAAAAAGAATCGGAAACTTCAGTGTAGACAGAATTAATGAATGGTACATTATTATATATAATCATAAATAATTAATATTAAAGTAAGCTCTTTCTTGATTTAAAGTTTTCTTTTTTTGATTTAGAAAGTTTAAATTTTTTGATTTTTGACCTGCTATCTTAATTTCAATTTTCGGAAACTAATAGCTCACTGTCACTAAATTTTCTAAATTGACATTTAAATTCTCGTTTTAATATCTAATGTATACCTCGTATACATTTCTTACCCTCAGTTATTTTTCTGTATAAGGAAAAAAATTTCCATAATTGAGTACTAGAGGTGTGCAGTGGTTTGGGCTTGATCGCATTTTCCATGCAGATAGAATAAATTTTAATTTTACACTAAACCAGCTTGATTTTCTTAAATATTCGAATAAATCGAATTTCGAAGATTAGACTTGATGATCCCTGAAGCTGGAAATACCACACTGTCCTATTGGCATGGGCACAATGCAAGAGTTTAGTGCTAATTTATACCGCCAAGAACGGAAACTACCACTCATGTCAAATTCTACTAATCTTGCTAATATATGTTTTCGATCTAAGTTATTTTTTTGATGCCTATGTCAGTCGAAAATGATTTAAATTGGAAAATTATCTTTATTAATAAAAGGATTTTGCATTCATACTGAGCTATCCTAACATTGAATTCTTTAATATCTAGAAAATAAAAATTCTCATGAGTGGATTGTTAGTCAACGAAAGAAATAATTATATTCTGAGAGAAATCTTAATTTTCCATTGGGTGGAAGGCTTTGATTATAGAGTTCAGATATGGATAATTATTCTCTTGAGTAAAATAAAGTCTCTCGAAACTTGTTGAAAAGTTGATGATTGTGGATTTTGGTCGGAGTGTATTTGAATTGTCCGATTTCTCGAACTCTCTGGTAGTTGGCTGTTTCGTTTCTAGTTCAGCAAACTCGTAGTTTCCTATTTTGCGGAAAATACACAACTCGAACGTGGCTGTGGTTGAGACGTGAAAACGCAAAGCCAGACAATCTATTCTCGGGTGACGATAGTCCTAGCACAATCAATGAACTATTCATTCGAACTAGGCACAATCGGCGTTAATTAATCATATTCACAAGTCCTGCTCTTCTAAGCAATAATTGTTCAATGTTCAAGAACTCTTACATTTCAGTTTCGAAATCACGTGGTGGTTTAGCTGGAACCATTGACAATACTCCAAATGTATTTTTTTCATTTTTTCTTAAATTTGCACTAGTAAATTTGTATCACCAATTGTAGTTGTAATGAAAAGTAAGGGTTTTTTGAAACAATCTTGCCAAAATCAGGGAATTTCTATGAGAGAAGCTTAAAAAAATTATACCTACAAATTATAAAAGATTAAGATTCTGGTTTTTGAATATTAATGTTTATAGGGTAAATCAAAAATTGGTTAGACAAGAATAAGAAATGCTGAAAAGGAATATTTGCGGCTACCCTGATATATTATATTCTTATTACTAATTTACTAAAAATTATAAAATTTATTAAATAATATATTTTTTCAGTTAAAACTCCACAATTTTGTGAAAAATTCAACCTTTTAGGTTGAAAATCCAACTTTTTTTCGTTGAAAAGTCGTCTTTTTGGGTTGAAAATTTGAACTAAATTGGTAGAAAATTAACTTTTTGTTTAATATTCATATTTTAGCGTTTAAAATTAAACTGAAATCTTTCCTGCTTACAAATTTGACTATTTTTATTGGTAAATTCTTCTTTTTTTGGTTAAAAAATTCATCTATCTTAGAAGAAATTTCATCATTTTTAGATAACAATTCAACTTTTTAGTCAAACATTAACCTTTTTTTTGATAACTCAAATATTTTATTACAAATTTTGTCTTTTTTGGTTGAATTCAGCTGTTTTTGATTTAAAATTGATATCTCTTTTGTTTGTCTACCATTGCATTTGTTGTTCAAAATTCATATTTTTTGTTTGAAAACTGAAGTAGTTGGCCAGAGGTTAAATCACTTGGATAGAAAATAATAATTTTTTTTAAGATCCAATATTTCATTTGATCTTTTTTTAATTGAACAATTTTTGTTAATTTTTTTTTTCGTTTGAAGACTCATCCCTTTTGTTGAAAAATGAACCATTTTTTTCAAAATTCGATTTTTTTTTGTTAATAATTAATTTTTAACTGAAAATGTGTCTTCTATTTTTGAAAATTCGTCTCTTTTTGATTGAAAATTCATAGTTTTTAGTTTGAAATTCAACCGTCTTCTGAGAAACGTAATTTTTTATTGAAAATGCGTTATTTTGTATTGAAATTTAATCTTTTTTTGTTTGCAAATTCGACCATTTGGTGAGAGATTCATGTTTTGAGCTCGAAAATTCACCAATTTGGTTAAACTTCAATTTCGTAAAATCTTACTGCCTTTTATGAAATTACAAAGTAGTTCACTTTCAACCAAGTATATTTGAATTTTAAATAAAGATAGATTTTTAGCCAATAAAGAAAAAAAATCACCCAAAAAGTTAACTTTTTCAAGACAAAAAAAGATGCTTCCTATAAAACAGTTGCATTTTAAAATAAATAATTGAATTATCGTCCATAGAGATTATCTTTCAACCAAAAGGATTCATTTTCTACCAAAAATTTTTAACCATCTAATTGAATTTTCTACCAACGAAATTTTAACAAAATGCATACATTTGCAAGTAAATAGTTGAATTTTTTAAAAATTTTATGAATTATTTAGCAAGTATTTGAATGTTTGAACTAAAAATTATCAATTTCCAACTCAAAATGGACTAGTAAAATGTTTTACAAAACATTAAAATTTTCTACCAAATTCTGGAAAATATTCAAGTCAAAAACACTATTTTGGTTAAAAAAATGTGAATATTCAAACAAAGTAAATTTTTAATGAAGCATATGAATTTTCAACCAAAACTTTAAATTTTCGGTTAAAAAATAAAATTTTAACAACGTTCAACTTTCGACCGAAAAGTTTTATTCAAAAAACATTAAATTTACACAAAAAGGATGAATTTTCAAACAAAACAAAAAATTTCTCAAATTGTTGAATTTTCAAGTGAAAAAGACGAATTTTTAACCAAAAAGGATGACTATGAATCCTGTGACAATAAAATACGAAGTTTGATACTTTATAAACTATAGAATAATTGTTTAAATAATTATTAAAGTTCATTTTTAATATACTTAAAGTATAATCTTAGGAAACTACAAAAAACACATTTTTTCAGCCCCAGCTGTTTATACCAAAAAATCCGGCTCTGTATCGAAATTTTGGGTTCACATAGCCACAGCCTGAAGAAATGATAAAATTGTACGTTTCTAAAAATAGAAACTTATTGTTATTAGCACTTGTTTCTAAATTTATAAAATCTTACTAATATTGTTAAGAAATTGTTCTGCCCCCCCCCCCCTAATGTAAAACAGCAATAAAAAGTCAATCACCTCCGCGCCCATTAAATTGCACATTTAATTTACTAAATAAACTGAACCGCATGTCGCGAGACAATTGTCAATGCAGCATGCAAGGCTTTTCCAAGAAAGACAAATAGTCTACAACACTCGTGTCTTGAATCGCGAGATACGGTTGATTCGTATAATTTTTCAGCAACGGGCAAAGATCTTGGACTGTGATCTCGAGCTCAAGCTGTTAATTAATTTGTCAGCGGCCAAATGAACTATAGCGAGCGGGTGGCGGTAAGACAATGGAAATAGTATTTCCGTCCTGCGTACAAATCTTGCTTTTTTCCTCGTCTAGGTCCAGGGGACTTCTTCATTTTACATTTGGGAATTTGGTTTCTCTCGAGTAGGAGTGGCGACTTTACGGTAGATTTACGTCAGCCTGACCAGTCACTCACATCGAGGGCTCCATCTTGGTCTTGGCATCCGCAGTTTTCGCATCACCAACTGCAAAACCCACGCAATTCTCCTGATACTTACTCTCTGTCTGGGATACATTATTAATTTACGAGAAATTAGCGATTTTCTGATAAATTACTCAAAGGTATTCTTGTCTTCAGATGTGGACACATTTATCCCTAATTTAGACTTCACGCTCTTTAATCTAATCCCATTTCCCCCTTTCTTTAGAGGGATTTCTTCTTTTTTCCCCCTTTTTTCCAGAAACTTTCCTTTTTTATTCTCTTCTGGGGTTTTCGCTTAAATGCAAACTAAATTGATGAAACCCAATAAGAAAAGTCAACTCTTTTTCGTTGAAAATTAATTCTGTTTAAAGTAGTTATGTCAATAATCAGATCTCTGAAAAAAAGAATTACAAACTTGTGAAAAATGATTATTTTAACCTTAGAGTTTGTAAGTAAAATTTTTCTTCATCTTTCTTCTTGCTAATTTTTTGAAAATAAATGAATTTTAATACATAGTGATCGCTATCGAAACGTTGCATTTATACTAAGCCTTAATAAACAGGTCTGGAAGAGTCGTAAGAATCGAAAAAGTGTGTTTTATTTTCATTTCGAAATCAAATAAAAATATCTTTTTTTTTTTTTGTTCAAGATTTATCTGTTCGGTGGAAAATTGAACTACTTTATTGAAAATAAACTTTTTTGTGGAAAATTAACATTTCATTGAAATTTCTTATTTTTGCGTTTGAAAATTCAACTGTTCTGTTAAAAATTCATATTTATTGGTTAGAAATTACCTTTATGTCAAAAACTCATCCTCTAGGTTTTAAAAGTCAAATGTTTTTAAAAAATCGAGTCTGGTGGAAATTTTCTTTTTTGGATTGAAAATTTATGTCTTATGGTTTGAAAATTTAACTATTTAGTTGAAACTTCAATATATTTGAACTTGAAGTCTCAAGAATATGGTACATTGGTACCTACATTAAATAAAACTGTTTAAATAAGCTCATTCCTCTATTTTCGTGAAAAATCACCCTATTTCTCAAGTTTTGGCTTTGAAGTCTGCAAATGTCATTAAGAAAATTACAATGACTAGCTTAAAAAAGTAGAATCATATTAGAAGAACAATGATCTTAAAAGAATGCATACATAAATTAAAGGATTCAAATAAATTGAATTCTGATAGTGTCACTAAATCTTAAATTGAAAAGTTAGGAAGAAAATACGCTTTTCCCAAGACGATCGTTTTGTCAGATATTGGTTTCAGCAGAAAGGAAAAATCTTCACGTTTGCAAGTTACGTGAATTGATCTATTTTGCTTCAAATCATTTTTAGATATGATATATTTCAATCCTTTTCCCCATCTTTTAATGGCATTTCACGTCAGGAGATTTTAGTTTGCAAGATGCTTGAAAGATCTTAGCCGGGAGAAAACTAGTTTTCCTACTTTCTTGATTGTAAAAGAAAATAAAGGACAATGGACGCCGTAATTTTTTTGCTCGAGTTTATTAGAAATAATTGAATTTTAATGATTAGACGAAAATCTGTTGGCTCAACTTTCTTTAATTCGAAATTGTTTAAAATGTTTAAGATTGAGATTGGAAATTTTTCAGTTTTAAACTTCTAACAGACTTCTAATTTCCAATTGTTTATTTTTTAATCCTAGTTGTAAAATCGTTTAATTTTAATTCGGGACGTTCTTAATTTTAAAATTGACATTTTTGAATGTTTACTTCGACTGACAGCTATTTATATTTTCATTTTTGGTTTCTTCTTTAATGTCAATTTTAATCTTATTTTCAGGGTATGGTTTGCACTGAAATCATTAAAAATCGAATACTTTGAAATTATGATATACTGGATATATACATAATTGTTTATGATTGTCGCCGAAATCTGAAATTGTTTGTTTTCAAAAGTTTTAATTTAAAATAATCTCGGATTAAAAAAAGCAGAATTTGGAATGCATGTGTTTGAATGCGTCGTTTATTTTTTGCAATACTTTAAATTGTCAATTTTTTACTTTTAAAGGCTTGAATTCGAAAATTTAAATTACCGTAAAAAGTCGGGAAATGCCAGGGATATTTTTTCCGAGTCGTGAGTGTCCAACTGTTCATGTTGAATATTTTTTTTCTTTATGAATTAATTGGAAATTGTGTGTGTTTTCTTCAAAGTTTAATTTACGAATAGCAAGGGTTTGTATACATTGTCTGTACACAGACTTTCCGGTAAACCAAAATTACATTAGCTGATACTTTACTCGTAGCCAAGCAACAAGAAGCACACGGGAACCTCTTGTCGATAATTGCTCTTCGGTTACCCCGTTCTATGTCCATATCCCGAAGGAAATTCCTCGAGTATAGTGGAGAAAATTAGAGAATTTAGACAGTTTGCGGTAAGCAATGAGAATTTGAGCCAAAACTAATATCAGAGATGATCCGAATCAAATAAGCAAACAATAATTATATAACTGCAATAATATCTTTATTATTACAATCAAATATTTTAATTTATATTTGTAATCGATACAATATTCGATCTTTCCTCCCCCCAATGATTGGACAGCTTGTTTAAATATGATTAGATTAAAAATTCTCATAGAATAAACCAAAAAATAAATAGTTCTGGATATTAATTGAATTAGTTGATTATAGATAAACGAGTTTAACACGAGTTTAACAAAGTTTGTGAATATTGCAAAAGATGGTCCTACAACGATACAGTTCGATAATTAGCTAATCAGTTAGAAAATTACTTTCGTATATCAGACTTTATACTCTTTCCCCTATTTCCCTATTTTCCCTGTTTTCAAGAAACTTAAAGGTAAATTGCGCTGCGAGGAGTAGGCGGTTGTCACTTAGGCATGGACAAACAAAAGCGTTTACCTGCGGAGCGGAACTCAATCAGGTTTGTTCTCCACAACCGTCAGCCCCAAAAAATGCACAGTATCGGGGTTTCCCTGTATTTTCTTAAAGAGTCATATTTCTTGTCAAAGTTTTATTACTTTGTTAAAAGTTAAACTACTTTGTTAAAAATCAAACTATTTCGTTAAAAATTCGTTTCATTTTTGGTTGAAAATATTTTTTTTAATGAAAATTGAACTACTCCTATTTTAGCCGATTTTTTTATCTTTTTAGTATAAAATTCAACTATTTGCTTCAAAAATTATGTTTCTTTGTTGTTGAAATTGGAACTATTTTGTTGAAAATATATGTATTTGGTTAAAAATTCATTTTCCGTTGGTAGTAAATTAGTTGTTTTTATGTAAAATAGTAGTCTTTTCGTTTGAACATTCAACTGTTTTATTCAAAATACTTTCTGATAATTTTATTGAAATTATTGAAATTATTCTGCTGGTTTGGTGAAAATTTGCCCTATATCCCTTGTTTTTAGAGTATATCACAATACAGTTATTTATCAAGATAATTATGATTTTTTAGTCTGATTCTTTTTTTTTGTCATTTATTAAGCTTTGGGAGTGGGTCAAGTGAGAATAGTACATAAAATAAAAGGTCGAGACAAAAATAAGATGGTATACATAATGCATTGCCTGGGTCAAGCACCAAAGAGCGGCGATCTCATTCTGGTCATTTCATTAGCCCGACCCTTAGAGGAGGATCGAGAAAGGGCTTTTACTTTTACATCGTTCTTCATTCAACCCTCTTCCTCTTGGGTGAAATTGCTAAAACCACAAGTGCAGATTAAACAGTCTTGAGACTCAGTTTGCAGATTTGCAAATATTCTCGTTGGAACGTATCTTCTTCAGTTGATCAAGTACAGTTTGATTTTTCTCTTTTTAATGGAAAGAATATGAAGAATTGTCAGGATATTAAACAATCTTCCGAATCTTTAAATCCGAAATATTTTCTTACAAATTTTTTGGTAAATTTTAATTGTTAGTACGCTAAACTCCCCAGATAAACACCCTCAGTTTCTGTTATTCCTAAAACTGGAGGCCTCGGAATTTGGAGATGCGCGGAGCGTGGTATCGAGAGAGAGGATATGTTCTGTCAAACGTGACAAAGACCTCGAGGGCCGCACTATTAGCGCGTTAGTGGCATCAGGTTGCGTCATGCCTAATTATTTTTCGCTTCCCCCGAAATATGCTAAAGGTCAAATCAAGTCATACGCGAAACCGTGTTTATCTCCGGAGTGGAGTATATTTTGAAAAGAGCTATATAAATTTTAGAAGACTGAGGATTTTGGACTAATTTGTGAAGAAAATAGAGGTAAAAATATAATGTGAGCCTTATTTTCTAATCTATATGCGGGATTTAATAGTCTGTATAAATGAGCGATGATCTCCATGACAACGCATTAGATCGCGCGTAGTACTTGTATACAAGATACATGAGCTGCTCTCTCACAGTGGCTCTCTCGTTGTGAGATTGCAGAGGATTACGTTTCACTATGAGAGCGAAAGATTATCGTATTTTATCACGCTTTTTCCTGCCTGCCAACACTATACCCGTAGTTTGCTTATCCTATTTTTTCGAATTTCGAAATATCAGGAATGTCAGAGAAAACATGTACGAGTAAGGAAATTTTTCATATACTCAAGTTGTAGTTTACAAAATTGTTTACGACTCTTATCCAGGCCACTCACTCTTTCCCTTTTACCTTTACTACTCCTTTATTACTACTAAAATTTCATTCTATTGGTTAAAGATTTAACTATTTTGTTTAATATTCTTTTTTTGTTCTTGAAAATCAATTTTTTGACTTGAAAATTTATTTGAAGTTATCTTCCGTGACTGAAATTTCAATTTAAAATCTTATTTTCGTTTAAATAGCAACTATTACATTTTTTGTTGAGAATTCATCTTTCTTGATTGAAAATTGAACTACTTGGCTAAAAAGGTAAACTAGGTTGTTAACAATTAATTTTGTTGTTCGAAAATTCATAATTTTCCTTGAAAATTCAACTATATGGTTAAAAAAGTGGAAGAAGATTTATCCTCTTAGCTTGAAATTTCTTGTATTTTGGTAGAAAAATCCTTCGTTGAAGTTTCATCTTTCTTGGTTGATAACTAAAATGTCTTTTACAAAATTTTTCTTGAAGATTCAACTACTTATTTGAAAGTTTCACTGTTTTTGGCTAATTTATAATCTTTTTCGTTTGGATATTCGTCTTTTTGGGAATAGTATCAGCCTGTTGAATTATAGTCAACTGTATTTTTAAAATTTCTTCTTTTTTATCAGTTTGTTTGAAAATGTAACTTTTTTGTTAACGTTAAAGTTTTTGTTTGTTTAAAAAGTAAACGGATTGGTTAGCAATTCTTCTTCTTTTTTAAACGTAATTGTTTTTTTAAAACTTATATTTTTTGTTTGAAAATGAATCTGTTTTTGGTTAATGTTTAATATATTTTGCTTGAAAATTCGACTATTTTTTAAAAGGTCGTATCTTCTGCTTCTTGTTAGTAAAACAATATTTTTTGGTGGAAAATGCAACTATTTCGTTGAAAGTGCAATATATTTCAAAATTAAATTTAAGGCGTTTTGGGTTGTCCATATATTACGCAAGACAATTTTCTGCCGATTTTGGACCTCTCGATTTTGTTTACCCTATTTTCGTGAATAATCATCCTCTTTCCCTTGTATTAAAGGACATATTAGGCTGTTCTGTTACCAAAAGTATTCAAGATAAATTTAGAAACAAACATTTCTTTTCATTAATCTCTTAGGTGTTAGGTGGTATTCATACTTTAAAGAAAACTTTTTAACGTCACGGGAAAATCAAGGAATTTTGAAATTGCGATTTTGTAGCAACCCTGATAAAAAAATGAAACATCTTGATGAATAATAATGATATCTTAAAAATGTAGTCTATAATTGAGGCGCCGGATGCAAAAAGGAGATATAGAATTATTTTGCTGGAGTGGGGAGGCCCCTGAGCTCCTGAAAA
>JAAAKG020069417.1:0-17397 GCA_010014905.2 Druon quercuslanigerum
GGGGGCGCGGGGGAGGGCTGGCCGCAGACCAGTCCCCCCGGGTAACCCTCCCGCCCGGCAAACGGCAAAGTTTTCGGGCGAGCGCTGGGGGGGGGGGGGGGGGGGGGTTGTAGCGACAAATATATTAAATTTACATACACTTAATATAGGAAACGTGTGATGGAGTGGAGGGTGTAACATTATCTGACAAAATCGTGAGCTAATAGTTGAACGGCCCCTATTACTCGATTTAAATATGTTCAAAGAATCTGCATTTAAACAATAATAATTAAATTATACGAAAAAAACTTCCTTCACATAAAGAAGCGTATTCCTTCGGGTCCATTTGTTTGGATATAAAAATGTTTGCTTAGTGATTCAGCTTTTTATTAAACTTTATGAACAACGAAAAGTCATGTGGCTCACACCCCGCCCTTCCCTCGCTCACGCCGAACCATTTTTCCAGGGACCAAAAAAAAAACAACGCCATTTTAGAACAGGGAAGTTGTGCAATCAAATAACTCCTCCCATCTTCTCAAGATACCTACTTCAGTATACCCAAGCATGGGACGCGTAGTTTTTTTTGAGTTTCCTTTAATAGAGGTCGACGTGAGCGGCGGTAGGGGGTATGGGCCGCATGTCCCTTACACCCTTTAGATTCTTTAGAATACGTGTCAATTCATTTCTTCCTACTTCTCTGTGTCCACCTTTTAAAGTTGAAAAATAAAACATTAGAAAATGTAATAAATTTTTACAGAAAAATCTGAAAGTTAATTTTTGCATTTTTCTTGAAAAATATTAATTTTAGGGAAAAAGAAATGTGAAGCATTTCAAATTTTAATTAATATTGGTAAAGATTTTTCGAGATTCATAATGAACTATTTTTTGTAAACAGTGAAAAACGTTAATAATTTCATTGATATAATTCTGCATCAACGATGCTTTCAGCACCTTTAAGTGGGATGTAAAAGAAAATACTAGGCCAAGTATCAAGTCAATATTCTTGGGTGACATTTTAGGAAGTATACGAAAAATGCGCAAATAATTAAAACTATAATAATATAATATAGAAATATTATATAGCAGCATGTGGGCATCCACGTGAAAAGGGTCGGTATAATGGAGATGCGTAGAGGGGTATATAGCTGCATAAATTCTCGGCATTTTACACCAAAAATTAACTCTCTCATTCTAAAATCGAGACACCGGGGAAATTTCGATTAAAAAATTAAGAGTTTGGTCTTTTTTTATGAAGAAGCTCCATTTTTTACAGATTTAACTAAGAATATCTCTTCGATTACTAGAATATTAATTATTTAAATTATTTTGATTAAAAAAGTAAGAGTTTGACCTTTTTCTACGAGTCAATTTGTTTAGGAAGTCAATTAGGAATGTCTATCTGATGTGTCTTTTCTATCTGGATTTGTAAATTTACAAGAACTAATGATTATTTAAATAATTTCGATTAAAAAATTAAGAGTATGGTCTTTTTTCTACGAATAAGCTCAATTTTTTACAGATTTTTTCTATGATTCTTTACAAATTTATAAGAATATTAATTATTTAGACATTTTCGATTAAAAAATGAAGAGTTTGGCCTATTCCGAATTTGACTATTTTTCATCTAACAGGGTCAGTTTTTTGCAAACTTAACTAAGAACGTCTTTCCGATGAATTATGCTTATCAAATTTTTAAGATTTATTATTTAAACTACTTTCATGAGCAAATTAAGAGATTGGCAATTTTTCGAAAAATACGCTCAATTTGTTTACGGAATCAACAAAGAATGTATTTCCAATCCTTTTTTTCTACGATAAACAAATTCAGGAATTGATATTTAATAAGAATTTAAAAAGAATAAAAACTTTATAATGGTAAAAAACTTTCATTTTCATTAATTTCAGTATTTTTTCTTTTTCTTAATTTCTTCAAGTAATTTAATAAACTTTTCAATTGAATATTTTGCCTTATCATGATTTTCTGTAATATATTTTCTCTTGCAATATATTTCTCTATATATTTTATTGTGATTAATTACCCAGTTGGATATATAACCAGTATTAATATTGTACTATGCTTTTTTATGTTTAAAACCCCGCTGAAAAAGAGGGCTATATAATACACACCGCCAAAGGACTCAACTTCGCTGTGCAGGCGCATTTAAAACTTTTTCATCTACTAAGGTGGGCTTCAAATCTCTGTTTGAATTTTAGTATAATTTAATTACAATGCAACTACACACGAGTTTATTCGGAGTATTCGCATTGGCCTCGACATTTGGCCAGATGAGACGAACACTGCACAATAATTTATTCTGCATCGTGAGTTGGTACGCATGCGAAGCCTTGTACAAAAAGAAGTTATTAAAGTAATAAGGAATACCGTGGTATCTTACGGAACTTCATTTCCAAATAAAATAAATGCAAGTAAATTAGTTGGCCCAGCAGGAAGCGAGCGTATGAGCTTCTAGTATGAGCCATATTGGGTTTATAAGTTTCTAGTTTCTACACTGAAAAAATTATTTTCTTAAATATCCGAAAAAATTCATTTTTTATTTTTGCAACTAAATTGTTTCATTGAAACAGCAAAAACTTGATTTCTTAAATTATTCACAGTTTTGTTTATTCAAAAAAATTTTTGTCGGTGTATTAAAAATATTTTTTCAAAACTTCCAAATATAAAATTTTAAACTATTAAATCCCAGGTGGCAATGCTTTATTTATTTATTATTTAAACAAATTTTAGAGTGATATGTTCATTACTATGTAAAAATGATGGAGGAATATAATTACGGTTACGACCGACAATATTTCTGACGACAGAGCTACTACATGCCCTTAACGGAATGTATGTGTCAAGAATCTCGATCATATTATTACGGAAGCTCCCCGTTACCGAACGATTCTCGTACGAGGACGAGCCGCTCGCTTTAGGAAAATGTTTGAAAGTTTTTGCGCAGTTGAAATAGTTGGAACGACTGTCGTGAATTAATCGCCAAGTTTTTCTCCTCGTTCAATTAATCACCATGCATGTCATACTTCCGATATTTCAATTTCTATTAATCTAACTCTATATAATTCTGCATATATCGTGAAATACTAACTTCAGTAGCTAAATAGCGAACATGTAAATTAATCTGAGGGACTGATTCACTATCAAGGACAGTTCATTTCAGAATGGAATTTCTTGCACACTTGTACCATACCAGATTTCATGTAGCATTATAGTCACGCACAATACTTTTCATATACAATACTGACATCTTATGACATACCATGTATGAGCGTGATAGATTTTCTTACGAACTCATGCGTAGGGGTGTGAACATAAGAGGGCAAATAACGAGGAACATGTTTATCATGATCATGCAAAATTTATTACGCAGTAATAAAATTTCTTATGCAAGAAAGATAGTGAATTCATAGATACAGACTTCATAATCATAATGTATCTGCGATGAGGCAATAATTTAAGGAATGCAAGATTTGAATATATTCAAAAGTGCTAAATTCAAATGATGTCTGGATTTGAAGTACGTCAGCTGGAAATAATCAATTTATCTTCATGATTGTAAAATATGTTTGCAATCCTTACATTATAAAATCTTCCTTATAGACACACGTGAATATTGTAATGCTGATACAGCATTAACTTCCTTACTTCAGTATCGAGACATTTATTGGCCAGCATAAGGCTAGTGCAGAACATAGTAATATTTAGGGGGTGTACTGCAGTACTGAGATGGTATACTAAAATTTCCACCCAGGTATCTTCATATTTCGAAATTAGCTTTAGAACTTTTTCATGCATGATATTCTTCAGGGACCAAGAGTATCAGAATTGTCAGCAAAGAAATTTGCACATGATCTTAGCATGCTCGTTTACAATTAATTTGTATGTACGACACGTTTCCTTCGAAAAAAGAAAACACGTATGTGGCGAGACGTGAATGAAGAGGTAGTCAAGGTGGCCGTGAAAGAAGAAGAAAATGAAGAGGGTTCTGTCGCATCTTAAAGATTAGTAATGGTCGTGTTCTATCGTGTACACGGAAAAAAGTACACTGTAAGATGTACAATTTCGAACAGTAAAGCTGAGGTTTAAAGCGTACCCACTGTAAAATAAGCAGTTTTCACAGTATTGAATGTAGTGTGAACCAGTAGTCTGAAAATATACTAGTCGAAATACCATTTGTAGCAATACATAAAGCAGTTATTACAGTGTGACATTGTAGAGTGGAATAGCATTGGTACACGCTATCTAAATTACTGCTCCACATTGTAAGGTTTCTCTTACAAGCTGGTAGATGTTGCGTTTTCCAATTGTGAATTAAAAATGGTGAATTATACAGTTTACAACTTGTAAGCTATCCCCTTTCATACTGCGATGGGTAGTGGGATACACAGTAGATGGTGCAGTTTGAAATAGTAATTCGCACCAATTTCGCAGTGTCAAATTGTTAAATCTTCTTTTTCGTGCTGTGTCAAGTGCTAACTGCAAGTGTTGAAGGTACAGTGTGAACCGAGGAAAAAATGTTGCTGGGCGAGATTATAATATCTCCACTTTCAAACAGTCTTATTCGCTGAGAGAGATTTATTTCATTTTTTACAATATTAAGTTTATTTTGATAATTACTTAATAAATAACAATTATTTTCCTAATTAAAACTAAAAGATGTATTTATATTATAATAAAATTTATATCTGCCGTACTAAGGAAAATCATACGTAAGTGGCAGTGTCGTTTAGGTCGAATTTAACATTTTCGGTTATGAGAAAATAGACCGTAATCACGAAGTCAGTTATGTAAGTTTTTCCTTGTACGGGAGATATTAATTATTACGGCAGAGATTAATAAAAACACTTCAAGAGCTAATAAGGTAATATACAAGGGTCCCAAAAATTTTTCTTTATGCATAAAATCTAAAGCAGATTAATACTCCCAAAATAATATTAATTAAAAAAATTAAATAATATCATACAATTGCAAAATGAATATTTGCAATCTCGCTAAATTCGAATTAGTAAAAAAACTGATTGAAAGGCAAATAAGTCAGTCACTGTCGCTAACTAGTTAACAGTGAGTGACTATTAATCAAACTTCAGTTCAATTTCCCTTTTTGGTTATGTGATTAAACTAAAAATAAAATATGTGCATTGCTTTGTCTAATTTTTTTGTCCCATTTTAATTGATTTTTTTGTAATTATTTGAAAAGTATTTTAGAACAAATAAGAAGCGGAAAGGAATTTTTATTAATTTGTTTTTGAGAAATTAAAAAAGAAGTAACTTTACAGAGCAAAATTTTGATGGATTTCTAACACTTATGTTTTGTGATGAATCTATTAAGTTTTCTAAACGAGGGTCAGTAATTAATCATCACACCTTTATTTCACTGATATTCGTATTTATTTCCGAAAACTTACATCTGTCCGTGAACTGTCTTAATAGTTTGCGTGGTAAATGATGAAAGTTATCCATTAACGTGTGACATGACATTCGAGACATTCTGCGACGGTTCGGTTGTATCTGCCCATTTTTCAATTACGTTTGAAGCTCCTGTCCTAGTACAAGTCTTGGGAGCTTCCACTAATTAGAAGTACTGGAATTGGTTGGTGGGGTTAATAGGTAGCACCCTTTAGCAAGTGTGGGCGAAGCAAGCAGATACTGGGTTTTTCCGAAAAAAGGCCCTGATTTGAATTCTATGGGTTTCGGAATGGTTAACAACAACGCAGTAGAGGTACTATTACCAAGGGTTTCAGAATATATCTATTGTCCCAGGCTACCTTCCAAATTGTTTAATCCTGTACAGCTGAAGAGGATTTACAGAGATATAGCAATGAAGCGTAAATGAAAGTTTCTCATCTATAAAAATATACATCTTTAAAGATAGAACCTAAGTGGTAGCAATTGTAGAAAGAGAAGATTGTCTGAGCTAGTATAATTTACGGACTATCCTTAACTAAAAGAGGGTTAAAGCGGCAGATGTTTCAACAAGAAATATACTGTTTAATCGCTGACAAAATAAAGAGAAAATATTTAGAATAGTATAACTTGCTTCGGTACTAAACAACTTTTATATGACAATATTTTTGAACGAAAAGAAATATTCCTTAAATCTCATTTTAAAATATTTTGTTTTTTTTAACAGATCTAGCTAATAAAAAAGAAGACATTTTTAAACATTGTAATAACTTACGAAACTTATCGAAATTAAATCATTTCTTAACCAACTTTTTTGGCATTCAACTGCAAATTGCAATTTTAGCAAGTTTAAAATAAAAAAAATGGTTGTTGCAATTGAAAATTAAACAATATCATGAATGGAGAAAAATTGATAATTTTTGGGATAAAACATTCAAAGTAAAACCACAAATGTTACATAGTCTCATTTTAAAGCAATATTGGAAAAGTTGTATTTAATAAGAGCAAAGTTACGTCCTGGTCAAATTATGTCATTCAAAGTTTTGAATTGAATTATATTTATTGTTAATGATGATCCAAACTTTTTCGCTTCTTCTAGTAATAATTTTAATATACTCAGAAAAAAATTCTTTGATTCAACGTTTATGATTTCGTGAATTTTTAAGCGTAAAAAAGAGAAAAATAAATGTGATATTTTCTTCTTTTCCTAAAAAAATTAATTTTTTATGCTCCAACTTAAGGAAATAAAAGAGAATTTTTAACACGAAAAAGATTCTAGCAAACAAACGAATTTCCAAGAAAATACATTAATTTTTAACAAAATTGTTGAATTTAGAAGCCAATAACATTAATCGTCTACAGAACAGTTAAATTTGTAAGCCAAATATATGGTTTTTCAACAAAAGAGTTAATTTTCAACAAAAAATATGAGCTTCGTACAAAAATGTGGAATTTTTAAATCAAAAATATGATTTTTTAATGAGAAAGGTTATTTTCTGCCAAATAGTAATATTTTAAAAAAATATTTGATTTTTTAACTTTTAAACTTTAAGAGTAGCAAAAAGACAAAAATGAATGCAATATCTTCTTTTATAACTAACAAAATGTGTGTGCTGAACTTTCGACGCGAATATAAAGTAATGAATTCAAAGTAAATTCACATTAAATTAAATATTCTTAACATTAAAAATAATCAAATGAGATAGTTATAATATAAAATTTAAATGAAAAATGTCAAAATAAAATTCGACGTTAAAGTAAGAAAATTAAATACCACTTGGAGCACCGCCAATTTTTGGCCCGACACTGGGCGTTTCTCACAAGCGGTGAGAATTTTGCTGGTTAGGGAATTGCCTTATATGTAGCAGTGTTAAGTTAGGTTATAGATTTAGGTTTGTGTGCGTTAGATAAGTGAAGAATACGTTTCTCGTGTCTTAACTGTGTAAACTTTGATATGTAACTGGCTCAAGGTATATGCCTCGTAGGGAAAAACTGTGAGTTTTGCTTGTTGATGCGAGATATTTCTAATGCGAAACTATAATTTTTTCTCCCAGAAGGAGCAAGGCTTACTAAGCGAAAGTACTACAAAGTAGGGATTACTGGGTGACAATGTTAAATTTTGTAATTAAAGTAAATCTTGCACTTTTTTGCAGTGAGGTTCACTAATTTCTCGCCAAGTTTAGGAATTACTTTGTGGTTGCACGAAAGGCTCCGTTTCTACGTCACAGAATAATATTGAATCACTTTTCCGAGTATATCTTACAGCGTACTTTTTCCGTGTATACAAAACAGCGTAAAAAGGCTGTTTCGATGGAGCAGTAGATATGTCGCGCCTATAAATCTGAATTGCATATCTATAAAGGTGATTCAAGTTTCATATGCGCTCAGTTATCATTTTAAGCAAGAAATCACATTTGAACTTGCGAAACGTAATTTGCGATATGAAATTAAGAATACATTATTTTCTGTTTAAACTACAAGATTTGACCAAAACAAAAATTTTCCGTTTTTTTGTCACAGAAAAATATTTGACTTTTACCTGAAAATCGACATATTTTTTTCTTCAAAAATAAAACTTATAATGTTTAATTTAGGAGTCTTAAATAGAAAAATGTCTTGCTTTTTGGTTTTGATAATCTAAATAAATGTCAATTTTTTCCTTCCTAATGAAAAACTGTAAATGTTACAAAAAAGTTTTAATAAAAAATTTTCAAAGTTCACATCAAATTTCTAAGTTCCGTCGTTAAAAATTTTAAATGATCATACCAAATTACAATTCCTGTCATTGTTAAAAGTTGTAAAGTAGTCTAAAATGGAAAAATACGAAATACTACACGAAGACAAATTTTAATCGATTAAAATTATTTATTTAAAATTATTTTATTGGTATTTCATTTAACAGTTCGTATATTCTACATTTGCATGTCAAATTATGTGCTTCAACCTTATTTGAGCTGTAGCTTTGGAGAATGGTTTTTCCATCAAGTTTTGACTCGTAGATTTAGCGCAATGGTTAAGAATCCCGTCATGTTCGATTGCCCCGTAGCGTTAGAAATTTTATTTGCAATATAATACTTAAAAATGTAATATATGTATTCACTGTAAACAGGGCCATTATTATTTAAAGTCAAAATAGTTGCAATAAATAATTATTTTTTTAAAGACCTTTTTTGTCATATCTTTAAAGTATAGCAGTAGTGAGTGATAAAATTAACTAAAATGTTTGAATATAATTTCAATTTTTTAGATTATAAATTATATTCGGCCGATTGAGAGCCATTTTCATCAATTTTAATTTCATCGCTCTCTTTTTCTATATAGACAAGCGTGCAATCAGCATATTTCTTCTATAAGATTTTCTTTATGTGTATATGTGTTCCTTGCATGTCTATTTCGCATATAGTTTATATTTTTTCATGCCTCTACGCACTCTTCTTTTTGTACATTAGAATTAATGGCATGCGTGTAGTTAGCGTGCACCTCTCTACATACTTTCTACAACTTTTTTCCAGTTAAATCCGATTATATCTAACAGAAGTATGTACTTCTTTTTATATATCTACGTATGTTTAATTTTTGAATCAACGTTCGAACGCTGTTCGTTCAAGGGGGCCAGGATGTTGAGTCCCATGTTCATCAATTTTAATTTCATCTCTCTCTTTTTTTTATACAGATATTTTCTAAATAGTTTACTACCGAATTTTCTCACGTAGCGAGTCGTCTGCTTTTGTAACCTAGCATGGCACGTTTTTGTTTCTTATTTTGATTTGTTTATTGCTTCAAAAACAAAATAGTAAATCCTTTCATCTTTTAAAATTCTACAATTCCTTTAAGCTCTTAACCTTCGCGAGAAATGGTTTTTAGATTTCGATATTTCTTGAAAACAGAATTGTAAAATTAAATTACTCTCTTTGCTGCTTTACGTCCTCAACTACTGCTTCCGCACGTTTCATCCTGAACTTTTATTGGGGCTATTTTAGAAATTTTCCAAGGGTCAACTTATTAACCAGCTTGTCGATTGATGGTTACCTTCATCACGTGCGCTCTTGTCAGGTAGGACTGACCCTTCCTAAACGTCGGCCTTAGTGGGTGTCGACGATATTTTCCATTTTCGAATTTCACTGTCCAATAGAAGCAACTTAGCTACCCCTACTCAAACTGTACTGCACTCTGCAACACAGGCCGCTACCCTGTCTGCGACTCATTTTTCAAAAATTCAATTTTTATAATATTCACCACCACCGAGTTCAGAACTCGTCGTCTGAGTCGGTCTTCCGATAACGATTTTCACATCACCGTTCTTTAACACTTTTTGTATTTCTCGTTGTGTGTTCAAATATAATTTGATATTTTAAAAACAGACAATAATTTTTTTACAAAACACTTTTACATTGGTGGGGGCAGCTCTAAATATTATCGGATTGAGCTCAAAGTTTGTAATTATATTTTTCTCGTGTAATATCACGAAATCGCCGACATCAAGAGCAACATTTTAAAGATTAGAAAATGAGGACCGCATATTACGCTCGATTCATGATTATGTAAAATTACATTTATACTTAATATTTTTAAATAGTTTGGGGGGTTTACCCGCATGGAAAAGGTTCAATGGGTGAACCATGGCTAAGCGTTGAGTAAGCGTGGCTTGGTTATGTACTTATCCTTCTTTTTACAAACTCAATAAAAATTAGTTATTTTTTTTCAAAACTTTTACTCGGGTGAACCCGGTTATACATCATAGCTACGGACTAAGTCAAGTGACTGATGAGGTCAGGATGTTATTAGTAAATAGAATACGATGCTTGAAACCTTCTGCGATAATGCTGCAGGTATACAATTGCGAGTGCCCGCGAGCGTCGGAGGTGACAGCAGTCACCCCTGGATCCCTTTCTTAGAGCTATCATCTGCCACTCCACAGGTTTTTAGTCGATTGCTTCCTGATGGTCAGGAAACTTTCTCACAAAACAGGTGTTTAATAAAACCGCCTTCTGAGCTGCTGCCAATAACCTACTGACTCCTAAATTTATTATTATTTATTGTTCAACACTTTTACTCGGGTGAAACCGGTTATAGATCATAGCTACGGACTAAGTCAAGTGACTGATGAGTTCAAGATGATATTAGTTAATCTAATACAATGCTTGAAACCTCCTGCGCTGATGCTATAGGTATGCAATTAACAGTGGCCGTCAGGTACTCATACCAGAAGTTGTGCACCATGTCCGGACCTGGAGCTTTGCAGTTACTTGTCCTTTTTAAGACCACTGAAACATCTAAGGCAGTTATGTTTGTCAGCTGCATTTCAGAGCTATTGCCTGCCCTTGCTGTCTCCTGTTTGAACCACGCAGTGTCCAAATTGCATCTGCTCATTTTTCCCTAAACACCCGACCAGTAGTTAGTCATATCTTCTCATTGAGGAACATCGGGGCCTTGCTGGTTATTTTTCTTTACAGTCAGTTCACGATCGAACCCTCTTTCACCTGTCTGAGAGTTTTGATTTTGTTGCCTTCGTTCACTACTTTTTTTGTACAGACGCAGTCTGGCAGAAAGAACATCAAGTCTTTGCCGTTAGAAGTCCATAATCTCATGCAATATCGATGGTGTTAATGTTTCGATGTGCCGATGGTGGATGATTTTCGTAACATGGCTTATCAGCTTTCTGGTTCTATTTCTTTTATTATATTGAGTTAATCGACCCAATTTGCACCTTTCTTTGCTGACCTCCATATCCAAACTGATCTTCTATAGTGGATCTCGATTACTTGCTGGGACAAAATCTGCATTTGCAGGCCTAGTTCTGCGGCCCAGTGTTATAACGGTTGCCACAGCTGCACAGTATACAAGAGTTTGCACCTCTAACGCAGTATGTGTTAAGTTTAAATACGTAGGTAAAACCTTGCTGTTGAGATGTTCTATTAGTGCACGTAGATCATTTGTGATGTTCATTTTGAACAGAAAATGCCTTAGTGTTGGTTCTACATATCTGAACTCTAGTAAATCATGAACAAAATTCCTTTCACGATGCTCTAGGTTTTCAGGGACTTCGCTATCCATATGAACATTATTAATATCAGAATGTTATGCTAATGGATCCGGTACATGATGTTCATTATCCCTAGTACCTATTCCTTCAGCTTCAATCAAGTTTTCGTTGTCCAGATCTTCCAAGGGGAGTTCATCAATAGGAAGCTGCTTTTCCACTTACATTTTGATAGCAGCTATTTCAAAAGCCGAAAGAAATCTGTTTACCGATATTGAGCGTTTCTGATCTGCCAGACTTTGCCCACATTTTTCTGCTAAAAAATAAAGGCTCATAACATCTCTGTCCATATGGTATGTCCATTTATGTCGCTTTTTTGGTTGCTAAACTTCTGCTTCTGCCTCTGCTTGTATAAGGCCACAGATCTCTGGCGGATGTGATGGTGTTGGATCATTAACAGGTTAAGAAGAACATAAATTGCCCCTTCTTGACTGTGTGACGCGGTTTCCTCTAACTGGTACTCATTGCCGTCGTTTTTCCACGCCAACTCAACCTGTTACTTAATCTCCATTGCTCGATCTTCTGTGATGTGCAGATTAGTCCTGATGTCCTTTACTTTAGCGATAAGATGTCTTAGTGCGACTTTCTGTATATTAGAATACTTTGCAGCAAATCCCATTCTTAAATTGTATCGTTTTTCCATTTTTGTTTCAAACTTCGCACTTTCGCAATAGAGACTCACCAAATCCTCTTTTATTGTGTATCCCACTTGATGCTCTCCCATGGTATTTTGGTCCAGATGGGTGGCTGCAAAAAGCTAACGCTAGCCAAAGCATCCTCAGCAGGCACCGTTGATGTTCCACTGCTTACCGTTTGTCGCAGATGTTCTTGCTGGCCAGCTGTTTGATTAGTAAGATCTGGCTAACTATCTTGCAGCTCACCATCACCACCGTCCTGCATTCTGTGGCCCTCAGCAGCGGCTCCAGCGGCGCCCCGACGATCCTCGGGAAGCGACAAGCGTTTAATATTCTTAATATACTCTCCATGATTAATGGGTTTTTGTGTTCTGCTTAGTCCCTTTCCTTTTCATTATTTGTCTTTCTGGCATGGGAAACCCTGTCAGTAGCAGTGCTACCAACAAAATAGCCATCAAATTCATGAGAGGAAAGCTTAAACCCTACCGCGATATCAACTCGGAACACCTTTGGTAGGGGGAACACCTTCGGTAGGCGGAACATCTTCGGTAGGGTTATTTATTATTATTTATCTTTCAAAACTTTTACTCGGGTGAACCTGATGATCGATCCGGTGCACCCGGGCAGTGAATTTACCATTTAGAGACGTAAAGACTATTGGCAAACCTAAATATCCCATTTTTAACGCAGACTAATTTTCTCTAAACCGTGCGTTAGCCAGATATTTCCAAGTATCTTGCCATGCTTAAGTCATGCAGTCTTCTTTCACGCGGCAGTTCCTAAAAAATTGCTTAAAGTCCAATAAAAGAATATATTTATCCACCAAAGCAAGGCATGGCAGAGGGCCCATTATCCATGCTTGGCCCAATGTTCATAAACATGGGATGACCGTGGGTAAACACTGACCCACGGTTAATACAGGCTCACCCCAAGCTTATGCCATTGTTGAGTCATGTTTCACCGATTAAACCTTTTCCACACGGGATATCTACAAGTACATGCCGTTTAGGGGGAGGTTCACAATATCACAAGGTGATAGTGAGTGAAAAATCACAAAAAATAGTGTTACGTTAAATGTGTATACTTCTTAAATGATAATTCGAAAGAATAATAAATGATGATAGATGTCAAGTCGGAAAAATAAAAATAACAGACGTAATTCGGTAAAATAAAAATTACGATATATAGCTCTTTGAAGCAATCAGAAGTATGGCAAAAAACTAGATATATTTTTCTGTCAAATAAGTATCGCTAAAGAAAGCTTAGGAGAAGTAGAGTTCGGGGATTATTCACAGACCTCCCTTCTGTTTGCTGATTCGTCCAAGTTGAAGTTACGGGAGTCGACCGAGATCGGATGATTTGTGGTTGGAGAGATTCCTTCTGTTACGATGCAGCAAATGTGATTGCATCTCGGCTATTACGACTTATGGAGTTTTACGATACCCCTATGGAACAAGGATAAAAGGAAAATAAGGAGTTAGAAGAGTATAAAGAGTTGATGAGTAGAAGAAGGCTTCATGGCTGCACGCAGGTACCTTTTTCACTTGATCTTCTTCCTTTAGTAGTTCCCCAGTAGGCACAAAATTTGGCGACATCTTTACGACATCGTTACGACATCTTTACGAAAATTTTAAAATATCCTATGCCCATGTCGTTAAGGTGTCTTTACGATACCGTAAAGACGCCGTATGACCTGAGGATGTCTTTACGATATCGTAAACATACCTTAATGATGTTGTAAAGACGTCGCTAAATATTGTGCCCACTAAGTCGATCGGTTCATTTCGTTCGCTCAGCGTCTTTCTCCTCGATTTTTTCTCTTCGCATCGCAATCTCGTCTTCACCGAACGAAACTTCTCTTCGAGGTGGCAACCTTCTTTCCACGACTTTCGAGAACACTGCACTGATCGCGTTTTACACATTTTACGATCAGAGACGACAGAAGAAGAGAACTTGGAGATTCACTCTTTAGAAAATTCCAGTATTCAAGATTTAAAGTGGATGAGTAGAAGAAATAGAGAATAGCGAATAGGGAAATACATTGGCAAAAAAGGAACGGAGGATAGAGAATTCAGATTGGCTACTCAAATCGCACAAAATACAAGACATTATGCAATGCAGGAAGTGAAAAGAAAAAGAATAACAATGGAGAACAAGGCGAATTATTCTTAGTATTCGATAAGTCATTTATAAGAAGGTAGGAGGAGCTTAAAAATGTCAACATTTTCTTTTCATAATACTGTGTCCATATATATGTAAGTCATTGAAGCTCCAAATAATAATGATACTAAATTGATATGCATTCCATCTATTATGTTATATATTTTTTCTACTCACTGTCTAATTATACTACTTGCCCCACATACGCAGGTCGAAAAGTTCATAGCGGCGGGCAAAAAGTATCAAAATCAATAAACACAAATTTTTTTTATTTTAAATTGCACATAAAGAACTCACAGTACAAAGAAACAAAATAATATAAGTGTCTAGACAACACATTTCATGTGTCCAGTTTTTGCACACGTGACACTATATCCATTATTTGCTTGGGATGCTTTTAGAAGCTGCACAAGAAGGAGACGTTAGGCAATTTTTTTGACAGCTAGTGATAGTAAAATAGCCTAATGCCATACAAACTCCGGGGTAGAAGGAGCCACTTGGTACTTTTTACCCTCACTTATTCCAAATATTTACAATCAACATTTGTGAGCCAAAACAACATATTTTGTACAGTAAGCTATCTGCACTACAAGAATACATAATTACTCATCAGATAAAACCTACTTCAACCCAATGGCACGTAAGAATAAGTGTTGGTGCAAAAAAAAACATTGACGATATAACTACTTTCTGCACACAAAAATAAACTTAACCTTAGCCATGATCTAAAAGCCAGCTTTTAGCTGTGGCGAAAGACTATTACGAGTTTATGGTGATTCGACCAATCGATGGAAAATTTCACGTTGAGTAACAAATTAATTGTTTTTGTGTTATCGAATGTGGCACTTTTTTCGGCGGTACTTTTAACCCGGCTCTATCCTACCGTCATTCGACGTGACACCTTTCAACTCCCCATATTTCGAGCACGGGACAGACAGAAACGAGTTACATTTTTATGGATGTCATATAAAAATGTATATAAGAATGTACATATAAGAAGGTAACAGTTTTATAGGGTTCTTGTAGGATAAGTAACATATTTTTTTTCGCGTTCGTATAAAATAATGCAAATTAGTTCAGTGGTTCTTAAGAAATCGTGAACATCATTTAACTGTTTAACCATCACAGAGCCGTGCAACCTAAAATGGAAGCGTCATTTTGAAAAAAGGTTCAACCGTAACTTTTTAAAATCTGTAAAAACCTTTAGTCGTCCAGGGCGCGCAACGTCGCTGTTCAGGTCTTCGCATTTCTCGATTGAAAACGAGCCTTATTGTGTGATTGTGTTTGTGTTATAAATAGGTGGTGCATGGCTGCAAGAAGCAGGTGAAATAATATATTTTGATTTAAAGCGAGAAGGCCCCTGGCAACTTGGTTAGATTTTAAGCGACAAGACAAGGTGACGTAACGAAGGACCTTCCCACAATCAGTATGCGCAACATATTGCAGCCCGGCCTTCTTTTATTCTTGTGGGAGTAAAGGGCAGTTTTCGGAAGATAATTTTGTAACTGTTTCCACAATGGTGATGAAGGATAAGTTAGTGTAATATCTAACCAGCTGACAGGTGACAAGGCGTACGGCCAGCTGACCATTGGTACTGAGAAACCAGTGAACCTCACTGACTAAACCAGTGCAGCACATAACTCATAAAACTATAATATATGATAATAATAATAATAACTATAATATACTATAATAACTATAAAAAATTGTACTATATCAAATTGAAATTGTAGCATTTTAAAAAGTCTCTATCCTGTTTATTCTAGGAGGATAGAAAGAGTTAATTAAAACGTATGTGAAGCGGAAAGGAAGTTAATCGGAAAGGAAATGTAATTAAAACGTAACGTAATTTTGCTTTTTCTCAGCGCTGATGAACAATTCAAGAATCCTGAATAATATCTAGGATCTGATTCTGTTGCGAGCGTCAACTGAAAATTACTACAATCTTATTCAGTTACACAACAAGTGAAACCGAGAGTTGGATCAACAAAACCTGAGAAATTCTAAGAGAAAAGGCAGTACCACATCATGGGATAGAAAAGCGTCTAATTCTTAAAAACTTATACTTTGTATCTCATTTTTGTATTTTTATACTGCTTATATGAAGATTTCAATTATTGAATTCGGATTCAATCATGCTCCATGTAATTTTTCGTTCTAAAGGGAAAATAATATTTCGCGAACGAACATATTTTATAAATAACATTCAACTCAATACTTGCGATTAACATTGTTTAAATTTGAGAATTTGTGAGCATTAATTCAAAATTCGAAAAATTTGAAAAATTTTGAAAATTTTTAGAATTTGAAACAAAACAAATTAAATCGAAACAAAAATCTCAAGCTTTGCAGTTTGCATTTTAAATTTAACTAAAATAAAAAATTGAATGCTGTTCAAGTAGTTTTTTATTTTGCTCAGTCTTTTTAAATTAGCTCGCCGAAACCCGAAATTTCAGGAGGCACAGCAAACTGTCTAACTTTAACGGATTATTTTTTTTGAGCCAGAAATTACTTCCGAGCTGTTACTTGGCTCTTTCAAATCGTAAAAGAAGATCTTAAAAAAAGCAACCGTCTGTGAGAAAACCCTTATCAAAGAACGCGTCCCAAAAAACATCCGATCTGCAACAGAAAAGGCTGCACAACTTTTTTATTTTTGAACTTGGAAAAGCAAGTGAGCCCTTTGAAGTTATAGCTTAGCCCTATCGAACCGGGAAAGGAACATCTTGAAAGAATAACCACCTTTGAGAAAAAACATTGTCAAGTTTACATCGCGTACCTAATAATTAAAATATTGACGCCTAAAGAGTTGCATAACTTCCTTATCTCTTAATTAAAAACAAAAAGTATCTTAGAGCTATTATACTTAGCTCTATTAAGCCGTTAATTTAACAGACAAAAAGAAGCAATCACTGCAAAAAAATACTAAACATGGATTTTGATTCATATTTACGCACTTATGCGCCTGGACCCTTGAATTAAACTTACAAGAATTCAATCTGCACTTGTATTAAGCTTAAATTTACTAAAATGAGCTTATTAAAATAGAATTAGGAAAGGAGGAGGGTAAATAAGGCCGGTTTTTGGGTTATCTACAGATTGGCCTCAAACATGTTTTATTTTATTCATCTAACTAGGTCTCATAACCCCTTAAAAGGATTTTTCCT